>JANVCJ010085854.1:0-10808 GCA_026413505.1 Epizoanthus ramosus
ACACACACACACACACACACACACACACACACACACCCACACACACACACACACACACACACACACACACACACACATCCGTTCCTGCTTGATATCTACTTTATAATCACATACCTCCAGCAGAAAAATGTTTCCCGTTGCACAACGTATTCTGCAAATGTAACGAAATTGAGATTTAAGTAAGCATTCAACAGTTCAAAGTTGAGAGACTATTAAGGTTGAGAAACTATTAAGGTGAGAATCCTACATGTTTTAGCATAATAGATCGTCATAAGTTGTGCATGCATCGGTTGTGTAAATTAAGTGTTAAAAGATAGATTACCCACTAAAGCTTCTCATATTTCTTTAGTTGAATCAATACTGATTCTCATACCAACAGTTTAACAACAAATTAACAGGTTTTGTTTTCACAAAGTGTACAATGCAATATAACAATATTATAAAAAAGTCGAAGTTGTAGAAATTAACAACCCAGAGAGATTAACGTGAGATTCTTACCCTATCTGCAGATGTATTTATAAACATCTTCAAAGTTTTCTTCGTTTAATTGATTGAATGATCGATCGATCGATCGATCGATTGATTGATTGTTTGATTGATTGGTTGATTGATTGATTGATTGATTGATTGATTTAATGGTTGGTTGATTGATCGATTGATTGATTGATTGATTGATTGAATGGTTGGTTGATTGATCGATCGATTGATTGATTGATTGATTGATTGATTGGTTGATTGATTGAATGATCGATCGATCGATCGATTGATTGATTGATTGGTTGGTTGGTTGATTGATTGATTGATTGATTGATTGATTGATTGATTGATTGATTGATTGATTGAACTAGTGAGTGAGTGATTTACTGTCTCGATCACTGTAAAAGGCAGCTAGATAAAGGACTGAACACATGCCGACATTTCCTATTTTAATGCATCTTATTTGCAGCTATAGGTGAACCTCCTGCACACGAGCCCATACTCGACGGCGGGAAGGGAGCCTCCGAACACGTTATCATTGGACCTGACCTGGAGGAGAGAGATTACCCGGTGTCATGATAGAGTCAAACTCGATAATTTCACGTTAAGAGCAATAATAACACAATATCATTGGACCTGACCTGGAGGAGAGAGATTACCCGGTGTCATGATAGAGTCAAAACTCGATAATTCCAACGTTAAGGGCAGTAATAACACAATATCATTGGACCTAACCTAGAGGAGAGAGATAACAATGTCCTCATTGACCCAAAACTGAATATCGAAACTGATCATAGTCAATAAAGAATGCGAAGCACATGACAGATTTCCATTCCTCCCCCCCCCCTCCCCCACTGAAAATAAAACGCGCTCACTTATATTTACACACTAATGTACTTTAATGTACGTCCATTAAAAATTCCCTTTCGAAAATAAGTTCCCTGGAACATAAGCTCAAGAAAAGCCTTTTAAACAGAATAAGCACTGCGCTTGTTTAGTGGAAGAGCAAAAAACTCCGATATATTGGAATCAGGTAGAGGCTTTCAATCCATCTATTGGTTAGTGAGATAGAGTCACATAATGCGAGGTGCGAACGGCACTGAATTTGAAAATTTTGTTGGAAGTAGTTAGATTGTGGTGAAGAGTCTGATCCCTTATAAATAAGGTCGTGTTGGAAGTCAGTTATAGGATTATGGTGAAAGGACAAAACAGTGCGAGGTGCGACTGAAGAAATCTTATTTCAAAAAAGGTCGTCATTCGTTGTTGGAAGTTAGAAGCTTTCTATTTAGAGCTGCCGTTCTTCTAGCTCCCTGTTCACACCACAGGCTGCCCAAGTTTATAATACGTCTTTGTGGCTAATATAGATAAATTATAATAGAATGTATGGAGAAATAATACATCATCTAAAATTGGTTGTAAATTCCTATGTTTGGCTCGCAGTAAGAAGCCAGGGAAAGTAAATTTTTAATAACTCAACAAAACGGGCACGGAATGTCGTAGAAATCAGTGCAAGACACCAGTAAACCACACATTTGAGGTAAGTTAAGTTTATTTCACCAAACACAGGAATTTACAACCAATTTTAGATGATGTATTATTTCTCCATATATTCTCTTATAATTTATCCATATTAGCCACAAAGCCGTATTATAAGCTTGGGCAGCCTGTGTTCACACTATATCGGATAGGTTTTGTGCAGAAAGTTCTTGTGCCGGCACGAAGCTGCGCCCATTCGGTCTTGAAAGTGACGTACTTTGTAGCGGATAGCATTATTCTGTGCTGCCCCGCTTCCTGTCTGTCCACACTGTTCCGCCGGATAGCTTTCTGTGCCGATAATCTCTCCGGTATATATAGTGTCAATCTCTCCGGTATGTATAGTGTGCAGAAAGTTCTTGTGCCGGCACGAAACTGCGCCCATTCGGTCTTGAAAGTGACGTACTTTGTAGCGGATAGCATTTTGTGCTGCCCCGCTTCCTGTCTGTCCACACTGTTCCGCCGGATAGCTTTCTGTGCCTAAAATCTCTCCGGTATATATAGTGTCAGTGTAGTGTGAACATAGTCTTAGGCCCGTTTCAGATGCTGCATAATTATGCGCGGTATTAAATTCGATTAAATACGACAAGCTCTGCCACATTTATGCTTCTGCCGTATTTTAAAATTCAAAATGCCGTATTTGATCTGTTTTAGGTCGAATTTTCCATGAATTCAAGTATTACAGAGGATTATCTGTTCCCCGTCATTTTCACATGACCGAAATCCTAATCTATGATTAGCTGTTGAAATCGCGATCGCCGATGGGCAATCTTGTGCCTTTTTGGAACTTAAAACAAAGATGGCCTCTGCACGGAAAGGAACAGGAGAGTTCAAAGGACGTTATTAAGGTTCTGATTCATCAGATTCCAGGGTTATCACTTCGGTGAGATCACTTCGGGTTTTAAAATGTTTATTAGTCTCAAAAATGGCTTGAACTCGCGACTCGACTCAAAGTGATAAATCTGTGAACAACTTCGGAATCAAATCAGTTTTCACAGGAACTGTGTGAGTGATTAATCTGCAAATTAATTATGCACCGCTTTCAAGAACTAACCGCCATCGAGTTCCAAATCCAAAAAGTCACGTCGCCCCAGTCTTAAATGGCAAGGTCACGTGATAATGCTTGGGAACAGTCAAGGAGTAGCCTATCATATCACGACTTTAAACAATGTGATTGGAGTTTGCGGCTTTGATTCCAGTGGATAGTTTTACGATTTGTGTCTTTCAATCGGACAGTTCAAGGTGACCCCATGAAAGATACGGCTTCTGAAAATGACCCTAGATGTATAATAGGCGAATCTTTCTTGGCGTCATTTGTTTGCATTTTGATATTAATTCCTAAAATGTTATTGGTCAAAAAATGGTCATGTGGCCAGATAGAGGTTAGGTCTGTATCCGAGAGTATGAGTCATTAAATATATAATTCCAACATTTCATGATCTTGGCTGAAGTTTATCTGCTCAAGGTCAATTTTATTCAAGCCAATTGTCGCAGCGATAAATCTAAAGCGATATATCTTCTTTGAAGTAAGCAACAAATTTTAACAAATTAGCTGACACGTATTTCTTTGTAGAGTTGAATTTCTAGTTCAATTAGTGATTTTATCCAAGACATTTCTTGTATGTACTTAGCAGCAAGAGAAGACAGGTGTTTCCTTTGATAATGCCTTAAGTAATCACTTTACTCGGCGTCTCATTTAAAAAATTGCATTTTACTAAGAAATATACGAATAAATCTTCATTGCACTGGACTTTCAGTTTAACACCCATTATCAATGAGTGTTTAGTCTGCGTATTATAATGTATTTCTTAATTTTCTAAACATTTTAAAATAAAAGAGATATTTACAATATCTGCTGGAGTACATTTATGTTACGAAAATGTTTAAAATCGCCGGGGTATGTTTATTCCGGCTATCATAAAATTGTTTTCAGTCAGACAAATGCACTCTGTCAAACATTTTCAGCACGGAAAACCCATTTGCATTGAAAGGAAGTTTGCTTGTGCAAGATTCAGTATACAATCTAGCTGCACTTTCCGATAACTAATGAAAAGAGATTCCATATTGATAACTATACCGAGATTCCATATCGCCGAATTGAAAGGAAAGTAAGACAAAGGCTGTAAGAAGGGAAGTCATTTAACGCCATCGTCTTTCTGAATCAAACCCGGGAATCAAACCCACTGCCTTGGAACTTGGTTGGTTGTGCTTACTGGTTTGGGTTTCACTAGTGAACGCAACTGAAAGCACCGTACTATTACAAGTAGCCTAAAGTGACTTTCATATATTCTCGAATGTACTACCGATATATTCTGTCAAACAAAACGCAAGAGGCTAAACGTAACAGTTAATGGCGCACATATTGGTTGGCTAACCAGTTTCCTTTGTGATTTGATATGATACTTTTGATATCGCTTCTCGATTGAAATCGAGAAGCAACTTTTTCATAAAGGAACCTAATGTTGTTATGACAAGTTTGTGTCAGCCATACAAGTACATAATGTCAACCACTTGTACAGTATATAAGTGAGAGAGCACGAGTCAAGTATATAAACTTTGTTGATGCTATCATGAATACACTGGCAGAACTTTCGTTGGCACTAGCCAGTCGGCCCCAGGCCCTTGTGTGGTTTGAGTCCCTCCTACTGGCAACCATCAATACGACAGCTGTGTTAGGAAACCTCTTGGTCTGTTCCTCAGTCTACAGAAATCGTCGTCTGCGAACAATACCGAACACCTTCGTGGTCGCTCTTGCAATCTCAGATATCCTCACCTCATGTCTATCCATGCCTCTCTCCGTGGAAATCCTCGCTCGAGGAAGATTTGCCCACGGCCAAGTTGTTTGCTATTTTCAAGGTTTTTGCATATTCACTTTTGGACTAATTTCTTTGCAGACCATGGGAACCATAGCACTGAACAGATATTTCAGAATACGATCTAAGCCAAATCAACATACGAAGTTCTTTACAGTCAAGTCAATCACTCGTTACTTTATTTTGGTCTCCATTATAGCGTTGACTGCTTCCACTCCCCCAATCTTTCTTGACATGGTCGACTACGGCCTTCAGCCAGGAAAAGCAATGTGTCTTGTCTCCTTTGAGGCCAGTATAGGCTATACCGCCTTTGTAGAGCTCTTCTATGTGTTCACACCACTGAGCCTGATAACTGTGTGTTATTTGTATGTGTTTAAAGCTATCAAGAATGCTAAGAGGATGTTCTGCACGGAGAAGGACGCAATCAGGTTCCGTACCAACGCAAAAGAGGCCAAGGTTACGAAGATTCTTGCTGTTGTCTTTCTTGGTTTCGTTGTGTGCTGGTTGCCAGTGAGTGTCATCGATTATATTGACGCAGCATACGGAGAGTCAAGGCTTAATCGATCAGTTTATCTGATGTATGGATTTTTGGTCTATATCTCAAGTACTCTAAATCCTTTCATATATGGCGTAATGAATAGAAGATCCCGACGAGAATATAAACGAATTCTTCTTGGGATTTTTAGCTGTTTATTCTGTGCCAAGAAATCAGCTTTGACTTAATACATCAAACACGAGAAGAAGTGTTTAATCACATATCAAACATCGAGAACAGAGTTGAACAAACGACGCGTAGCGGAGTTGTTTTAGCTCAAGTTTGAGGTCTTTAATTTCTGATGAAATACTCATTCGAGGAGATCCTCAAACAATTTAAGTTTTGGTTTAGAATCCCAGTAGTTTTTCATCACATATCAAGACACGCCACGGTATTGGGTTTCTTTTATGTTTACATTATGAACTATTAATGACTTTGAGAATTGGAGTTGCCCGCACTGTACAAGCTGACTGGTTAGTTCTCTATAATTCATTTTGTTTTGAGTATCCATTTTGGTCGATTGAAACTGATTGACCATTTTACTTTCGTAACGATTTTCCTTAGCTAAAAAATAAATGTCATTCGTACCAGATAACAGATTGGTAAAAAAAAAATATTTAAGGTGAATCTGAGAGAACTAATTCAAATTGATCACTCATCTGTAATGACTTTGTGATACTAAAATATAGAGATAAGAATAGCAAAATCAGTGGCGGATCCAGGATATTCTGAAAGGGGGGTTGTGTGTGAGAGGGAAGGCTAAGGCCCCTAGGCCCAAGGTAGCCTGGACTCTGGACGACCTTTGAAAAATGTCTCAAATGGACTGGGAGGGGCTTGCAAACCTCTCCACCCTCCCCCTGGACCCACCTCTGAAAATCTATTTTAGAGAAGAGAAGAAAAGATGCCTTTATTTCAACAGGGTAATCCCTTCAGTCTTGTAAAAAACGGTTATCAACGGAAGCCCTGCATCTGTAACACTAACGCCTTCAAATAATCATGAAGTGATTATCGTCAATGCATTGTTCTTGAGCAACGATTTCTCGTTGAACCCTGAACATTTTCTGAGACATACCTTGCCTATTTTTACTTCTTATAAAGTTGTGTGGCTGAAAGTTGTTGAATAAACGTACAAACATCCAATTAATTAGCTTTTCGAATAAATTTAATTTTTGCCAACTTCGAAGAGGAGAAAAAATTTACGAGGTTTTCCTTTTGCGAATTTCCAAAATTACAAATCCCACAAAGATTACATGCCATGCGATAACTGATTTTGAAAATTGGTTATTCCATTAAAATGTTAGTCAACATTCTAACGCAAATATTTTGTTAAAATAAATTATTGTGTAAAATTTATGTGGAAATAAAAAATCTGAAATCTGAATCTGAAAATACATTTCCACTTTTCCGCTTTCTTAAACTGTTTACGACCCTATACGTCCCTTCCCCAGGATTCGCATGCGCGGCAATGACATGACAGAAAAACCTCAAGGCTGCTTTTTCCATTAATTTTTCATTAACTGGCAATGGTAAGCCACAAGTGTAAACGTTTTATTTTCATATCTTGGGGAAATGTTCGGGAAACCGAGCGATTATAAACTTACTGTAGGCCTAGTTAGAAATTTATTTTAGAACCCAGGCATGCTCTGTTTCCAAAATCAATATGGCGGCTGTGCGCATGAAAACATTTATTTCCCTCAGCGCCGGTGATTCAAGTTTATCCCTTTCCCTTGCAATACTCTGTGTTGTGTTATATGTTGTTTTAATTCTCTTGCACACTTTTTACCCACTTTATTTAATATTCTACCAATAATAGTTTACAATCTGACTCCCCTGCGCGTATAATGTTAACTAATCTATGGACGCCATTTCAAATAGAACTTGGATATTTCTAACAATTGAAATATGTAAACTAAAATATGTACAATTGTTTTATAATGAAAGAAAAACAAAGGAAAAAAGAAACAAATTAAGTTACGTTTCTGATATCTTCGCCAAAATCTTCAAAACGACTATAGTTTTCACATGACGTCCCTCTCCGGGAATGTAACATGTTTTCATGCGTGTTAATGTTCTTCCTTCTCCGAGAAACCTAACCTCGAATGTCGGGTCACCTTCACTATTCCTAGTCTGTACTCTCCCCTGCACGGCCGACGCCACACCGAACAAGACCGAAGATTATCCGACCGTACTCTCGTCGGAATGCTCTATTCATCACTCCATATATGAAAGGATTTAGAGCACTCGAAATATAAACCAGAAAGGAGTACATCAAGTAAACCGATCGATTAAGTGTCGGTTCTCCGATTGCAGCGTCAATATAATCGATAACAGTCACCGGAAGCCAGCAAATAGCAAATCCAACGAAGACAGCAACAAGTGTCTTTGTAACCTTGGCCTCTTCCACGTTCGTGTGGAGTCTGGTACCTTCTTGCTGAGAGTGGAAAACCCTGTTAGTGTTCCTGACGGATCGAAAGAGGAGAACGTAGCAAATTATTATCACATTTAGAGGCGTAGCTATGTAGACGACCTCCACAAAAGCTGTATAGCCAATATTGTCTTCAAATGGAATGATGCATAGGGCTTTGCCTGGTTGAAATTGGTAGAACGCTTCGCGTAGAAAGAACGGAGGCAATGTAGCGAATAGGGCGGTTGCCCATATTAGGGCAATGCAGGAAATGGTGGATCGGAGCTTGAAGAGCTTCAGGTGCTGATTGGGCCTGCACACTCTGAAATACCTGTTCAGTGCTATGATTCCCATGGTTTCCAGAGAAATGATTGCAAAGGTGAACACGCAGAACCCTTGAAAGGAGCACGCCGCTTGGCCGTGGGTAAATCTTCCTCGAGCGAGGATTTCCACGGAGAGGGGCATAGATAGACATGAGGTGAGGATATCTGAGATTGCAAGAGCGACCACGAAGGTGTTCGGTATTGTTCGCAGACGGCGATTTCTGTAGACTGAGGAGCAGACCAAGAGGTTTCCTAACACAGCTGTCGTGTTGATGGCTGCCAGTAGGAGGGTCTCAACCCACACAAAGGCCTGGGGCCGACTGGCTAAGACATGAGACAGTTGGTCTACAGCAGACATTTCGTATGAGAAGTGATATCTCGGTTCAATCTGGAAACAATGGAAGAAAGAAGAGGTTAAAATGTTTCCTATAGTGTGGGAAACGTCTGTATTTCCTATACTGTTGTGAGAAATGTTTGTTTTTAAACTCAGCTCGCCGCCCCAAGAATTAAAGACTTCACATAGAGGAGAAGCGATATCTCAATTTAATCTGGAAATAATTCAAGAAGAACGAAAGACACTAAACAAGTTACAAGATATGACCACTAATGTAAGAAATGTTATGACTGCATACATTAACGCAATTCCAAGAATTAAAGTAAGTTTAGCTGCATTGTAATAACTTCAGTAGCCCGTCAGTCCTGTCATATACGCCTAGGACTATTATTACAGTGCGACCAGAGAAACCCAAAGTCAAATGGTCAAATGGTCCACCCCTTAGGTACAATATCACATCAGCTAGAACAGGGAACAGTCCCGACTAAGTCGCCAGTTGATATCTTGCTTATACTGACTGAATACAGTTGGACCCCGATAATTCGAACTCGGATAATTCGAAGTCCCCGCTAATTCGAAGTCCCCGCTAATTCGAAGTCCCCGCTAATTCGAAGTAAAACTCATTCCCCTTGGTTTTGCCCCACTTTTTCGAGTCATAAAATGTACCTCGGATAATTCGAACTTGGATAATTCGAAGTCCTCACTTATTTGAACTAATTTCTGTCCCCTTGGACTTGATTTTTAACCCGATAATTCAAAGTTTAATTGCCAAGCTGAATGAAAAACAACAGACGGTGTCAGATCACAGTTTAACAATGCTTTTATTCAGTCAATACAGTCTGGGATTGTTCTTTGACAGTTCACAGCTCATTTATCCCTTTAAACCAGATGCTTTACATAACCATTGTCTTGACTTTTGCTGAGAAATTTCTTAAAAACTGTTTCAATTATTGATGAAAATGAGAAAAACGTGTAAAAACAATCAGAGACAACAAATTGTTCATCAATATTGTGATGATAATGTAAATAAAGGTATACAAGGGTGAAACTGGTGTATTTAAATACCTGACCCCGATAATTCGAAACCCCGCTAATTCGAAGTATTTTTCGTTTCCCTTGAAACTTCGAATTATCAGGATTCAACTGTAGTACCACAACTCATTTCAAATAACTGGGTAACTATATCATTTTAGGAGTTATTACATGTACAGAAGGACCTGAAAATGATGTCAACTTTATATTTCATGGTTGCCATATACACCCTCCCCCACCCCCAACAGAAAAGGCTGTCTGTATCTTGAAAACCATTTGCCAGACATGGCTCAGACTTAAGAGGAAGATTTTGCTGGCAAAATGAAGAAATCTAATCTTGAGAAGATTTGTGTGGGTTAAAGTAACAAATAGCCAATGAAAATTTAGTAACTTAGAAACTGTTTGATATTTGCTTTGTGAACAGGGTTACTGATTTTAGACTGACAATCTGCACTAAAGCAATGCATCTACTCACTAAAGTTTTATTTGAGATCAAGAGTGCTTTTCAGCCAAGTTTCCCTTTTATATACCTCATTTTTATCAGGTTTGGAATGGCAACTCTGATGGAGTGGAAACAGTGACAAACATGTTCAGTAGAAAGCGTGAAGCCAGATATATTCGGATACGTCCGCTGGCCTATATGTACCGGATGTGCCTCCGCCTGGAGCTGTATGGCTGTAGGAAAGGTATGTACATCTAAGGGCTGTTGAGAGCTTAAATTGGATAAAAGAAAATGATACTGCAACAGGATTGTCAGTAACTCATAGGTTAGTGTATATGTGACAAGTGGCACTTGCCATTTAGTACTTTATGCAGGGCACTTTATCTAGACAAGGTATGTTTTTCCATTCAAACGGTATGAAATTGGGAGTTATTGACAGATGCCTTTCAGAATGTACCAATTATGTAAAAATGTATCATCAATGACAAGGTTCCCTGTGTCAAATCAACAACAACAACAACAGCAACAACAACAACTTCTTTATTCACACCTGTATCATAATGTTACAATTAAGGGAAGTGTATTGGACTGATGCAGGCACTAGAACTTTAGGTTGCCAGAAAATAGCTTAAAACCAATCTAATCTGGCAACCTGAGAAAATTGTTAATTTGAAATATTAATATTTATATGAATGACAGAAAATACCCAAGTAGATAATAGGATATACAGACATTTAAAACAAGTTAGAACAAAAATACTCTTACCTACATGTAGTTACTAGTTATTATTAATTTAATTATTAATGATATAAAATAGCAAACTTATGGTGAACTGATTAAGGTAGTTGGTACGGGTGTTGTTTCAGAATTTGATTTCCTATTAAAGAAACGGAAGTAAAGCAACGTGTTATCAAA
>JANVCJ010085865.1:0-10807 GCA_026413505.1 Epizoanthus ramosus
GTAGGAGTAGGGGTTAGGGTGAGGGTTAAGGCTAGGGTAGGAGTAGGGGTTAGGGTGAGGGTTAAGGCTAGGGTAGGGGAAGGGGTTAGGGTGTGGGTTAAGGCTAGGGTAGGGGTAGTGGTTAGGGTGAGGGTTAAGACTAGGGTTAGGACTAAGTTAGGGTTATTTAGGGTTATCTGTTTGTTATTATATAGCATACTTTCTCTTTTACGCTTTTTAGTATTACTATTTCTTTTTAAATCATATTTTTATCTATTTTAGTCGAGCGTTTTTAACATGAGTCCCCGGCTCGGGAGAATGGGCAACTACTCCTCACGTTTTTCGACGTTAAATAAATTATTGTATTGTATTATTGTATTGTATTGTAACAATACATTTTCCTTACCACTAGATATTAGCCATGAAACACGTGACCAAAAGGTTACCTACATTTTGAAATTCAACACCAGTGAACTTGACGATGACCAGTTACAAGTTATTCGGGCAGAACTGAGGATATATCACATGGAAACCCATGAGAGCAAGCCACATAGACGGAATATACAAGTGTGCGACATCTTCTATCCAGATGAGCACCGACAAATTCGGCTTGGACAAGGTGCATCATGCAGACATCCATTCTCAGAAAAAATCGTTGATGGTAACTACAATGGCTGGGTAACACTGGATGCAACAAAAGTAGTTCAGCGCTGGCTGAGCGGCACGGGATTCAATGCCGGAGTAAAAGTCGTGATAACGAGCAAATCTGCTGTAAACCATTACGAACGAAATATGTGGAACCCTGAAAAGCCAAGAAAAATCTCGTCCCACGCTTCAGCAAAGGCTCACCAAATGCACCACCCATCGGTTATTGTATGGACTCGTACACAAAGTAGAACGCCTAGAACGCGGCGAAGGAGATCACTTGATGCAAAGTTTTGTAAGAAAAGAAAGAAATCGAAAAAGTGCTGCCTGAGGAGACTGTATATTGACTTCCGCAAAGATTTGAACTGGAAATGGATCCACGCTCCTAAAGGATTCTATGCAAACTACTGTGCGGGGCGGTGCCCATTTCTGTGGGGTAGCGAAAACCATCACACCACGCTTATGGGATTGTACAATAGTCTCAATCGAGATGCTCCAGGGGACCCCTGCTGTGTCGCGAAGTCGTATGAGCCTCTTGTCATCTTGTACTTTGATAACAAAGGCCGTCCTAAAATTGAAGAACTGAGTCATATGAGTGTTGCGCGTTGCATGTGTCTGTAGCTCGCAGGAACGTCTTGTTTGAGGATCTCGGACTGTTTAGTCCTGCAGGAGCTTGCCACTTTATTATTTGTGTTCTTGCAAAGTGAAGAAGCAAGCCGTTATAATCTGTGAAACAAGAGTTTCATTTGAATGGTTACGATTATGTATCTGCACAAGACACGACATCATACTAGTTTTGGTAAGGCGATCTCAGGCGTGAAGGTTGATGGTACTCGTTAAGATTTCTTGTTTGAATGGTCATACAATGAAACATTGTGTTTGTCCACGTGTCGAGACCGGACGATATAGCATTCCTACTCAGATTTGAAAGACTTTCATGATCAAGAATCAAAGGATTTGGAAAGCATTGTATAATACAGCTGGGTGGATGCTACAAGGTTTTCTTATCCAAGCAAGTTCAGTGATATCAATTGTTTGTTTGATTAATTGATTGATTGATTGTTTTTGATTGATTGATTGATTGATTGTTGATATTTTTGAAGGTTTATTTCAATATTTTAAAACCATTTTGAAGTAACTGGTAGCCAGTGTTCTTGAGTCACTGATAGCGAACGATTGAATGGCACAAAACAGTCTGGTACCAATGTGCAAGTACAAACAATTTCTTGTTTCCATCTCTGTCTTCTCATCCAGCCCGTTAAAAACTTAAAAGCAAAAAACTTAATGAATGAAGAAAAGGAAACCTTTGCTGTCACTGTAACCTGCGACCAGGCCTTCTTTAGGTCGTCAGACAAAAATAGACAAAAATAGAGACCAAGAGAGAAAAGGAAAGAAAGCCTGAACGAAATACTGTCTGGCGCCATTCCACCCACTGTCGCCTTGAAACGTGTGGTCTGTCATTTTTAGCCAATCAAAACTTTGCGGTGGCCAATGAAAGCGCGTGCCCCAAAAGCCTATTGTTAAGTAACCAATCGGAGCAACATCCAGATTTTGGTTGTTCAACATGGCGCCAGACAATACTTCGGTCAGGCCTTCTTTCCCTTTCTCTCTCGGTCTCAATTTTTGTCTGACTATTTTTTTCTGACGACCTAAAGAAGATCTGATGGAAGGTTACGGTCAATGGTAAATGGACTACAGAGCAGCTGCTTAATATTTCACAGGAAAATCTGTGTTTAGGTTGCAACTGTGTAGAAGAAACCAACTTTTGAAAACATACTTCGACATAGTTTTCATCCAAAGAGCCAAGAGCTGGTGACATATATACAGTGAAGAGGGACCAGCAGAGAGAAAATGCCAAAGTATAGAACCTTAAAGAGGAAACTATACTGAAAATCGTAATTTTTGTAAACATTGTGCATAATTTTTAACCCCACGACAAAAATCATGTAAAGAGCGTACAAGGTGGAACCAAATAATTTATATTTCTCAAGTGCATTGGCATTCGGCGTGTTTATGTCACAATTTATAGACACAAGCAGCCACTTTATTTTGCTTTTATAAACAGAGCACGTGGCATATCTCTATTCAGTTTAGAAAGTCTGTAGAATTGACTTTTAAGGTGGCTCCTACTTATTTTCCATTTTTCTATGTTACTGAGCTTTATGAAAGGCATACTGATGATGTACTTCTACCGCAATTTCTGTTTCCATGGCAACATTACAGGGTCTCAAATACAACCGGTTTTTACCATTCAACTGCATTTTAGGCAAGAACGGAGTTCGGTGATCACCATTTTTATCATGTTAAAATTGTTGGCATAACATGTAGAACATTTGAGGAAATTTTTAAACAAAATCTGTGAATTGGTTTTGGCGCCACCTTAAAATTTCAGATAAATACGGTATCACGTATTACCACGAAATGTCAGTAAGTTGTAAATAGTTTATGGCCCCGGCCATGACGCGTATTCTGCCAATTAATTGGAGTGTATTGGTGAAAAACACAAAACTAACCGAAGGTCATATTTGTGATTTGGGCACGAATAAAGATTGTTATTGACAAATCTTGTAACCGAATATATAATGTGATCTGTTTTAAGAGTAGATAAGTCAACGAGTCACGAGTCACGAGTCACGGCTCTGATCAGACGTTATTTAGGAAATGAGCTAAGGCTGGGGTTGGGAGTCTATAAATACTTACAACCATTGGGGGGAAGGGGAAATAGGGGTACCTAGCAACCCTTGGGGAGTGGTAATAGGGGTACCTAGCAACCCTTGGGGAGGGGTAATAGGGGTACATAGCAGCCCTTGGGGGAGGGGTATAATAGGGGTACCTAGCAGCCCTTGGGGGACGGGATATTAGGGGTATCTAACAACCATTGGGGGTAAGGTAATAGGGGACCTAGCAACCTTTGCGGGAAGGTTGATAGGGAACCTTGCAACCATTGGAGGGAGGGTTAGTAGGGCTACCTTGCAACCCTTGTCGTGACTCACTGGATCTAGTATTTAGCAGCGAATATCAGGTTAGAAATGATTCCTGTCAAAAATTTTCGTTTGCAAACGTATCCATGTACTGATGAGGCCTCATGAACTCACGATTATTAACTCACAAGAGAATGTATATTTGGAACAAGCTGGCATGCAGTTACTAGTTAACGCTCTCTTTTTAACATAAAGAACCAGATATTTTGGCTAATTGTTCTTAATAATTTGGGCATTTCAGTCTCAAATTGTTCCCGTGAATTGTTCTTATTTCTATAATTAATACTGAAGATTGCTGCCGTTTGAAAACGTAAATCTGAAATGAACACAGTTCTGCTCCTAGGGATCAGTTTTGCATGGTTAAACAATTATGTATGAAATTATATGTTGCAAAAACAACAATAATAATAACAATAACAATAAAATAACAAATCTTAATATTTCTTCTAAAAACATTGTTATGGCTCGGAGTCTTGTTACGGCTACGAGTCTTCCCAGCTTCAGATTGTTCTTAAATTTTTCCTAAATTTTCGGTGATCTGAACTTCATTATTCTTATAAAGTTGTTCTCATTAAAAAAGCGTGAAGTCAGTTCCATGGTTCTCCGATTATTGATGTATCCATTTTCGCAGAATAAGTTTGTTTTTAAAATAATTAATATTCAGTATTACAGTATACTTGTTGGATCAGTAATGTTCAATTTGACCGTTCTCAGTTTCAGTTCTCAGTTTGTATTGAAAGTTCTTGCACCAGAAATGAAGTTTGATTACCTTAGAATCATTCATTCTCAGTGTGATTAGCTTAGAATCATTTCTCCCTTCACAACCTTTCAAGGGCACAGTATACAGACTCCACATGGTGCATGAATAATAACGTTTATTCATAAGACATACTTTGTGCTTACATTCTGTGCAAATTTAAAATTACTGAGTATCATTCACATACGCCCATTTGACTGTTACTCAGTGATGAACAAAACATCAGAAGGCGGAATACAAATAGTACTTCCCTTTGACGTGCATGACATTTTGCTGATGTTGTTTGCCTTCATTGACGACGAGCTGCTAATTGCTTTGCTTTGTTTAACATATAATTACAAATGCTTTGTTCTGTATACTTATTCAGAGCTAATAGCTACTGAAGTTTGACAAATTCACAGCCGTTTTCATTTTAGTCTAGTGGTGCTTAGCTTTGACGCGTGGATGGTATGTAGAATGGATCGATCACAAAACTGACTCCAGTCGAAAAATCATACTGAATTAATTCATATTGTCAGAAAACACGATAGTAATCTTGTGGCTCCAATTTATGGAGAATTCAAGTACAGAGAATGGGATATAAAAATCAACAAGTGGAAGTACGTTACTGACTACAACAGCAAAATTAGTTTGGTTGAGACGACGTGTGTCTTCTTTTTGAGATTTTTACAAGGGGCTACTTCATGTTTGTTCCGTGATTAGCGTTTCTTTTCTTATACGACTTGTTCCATTCACTGTCTGTTTCATATATGAATGATATCAATGGGAATTATAGTGCCTAAAGTCTAAAGTCTAAAGTGCAGTGAATTAACATAAAAACGAACACAACAACACAACACTGAGGGAATCATTAGCGCCTAACATCGACAATCTGGGTCTTAGGATGGCTTTTGAGACAAGTGAATTAGCTGAGAAAAGATAAATTATGCGATCAGCCTTTGCTTGTATTGCTTCTATCGACTACGCGCCAGACATTTTGCCGGAGCTTCGTTGTTCTTAATTTCGGGGCAAAATCAGCCTGAGTTTTACTTTAGTTATTCTAATTTCTTAGAATTATAAATCTCCCAAACAAGCTCATAGAGGTTCCAGAATCTATTTAAGCTACATGTATATGTAATTAGCATCTATTTTAATCGATGAATCTAGTTTAGATGGAATAACGATTGTGTGTTATTGCTTATTTATTCCAGTATTTCATTTGACAGAACGATTTTGATTCAAAATCTCAGCCTGAGCTGGGCAGTCTGAGCCTAGTTAATCAGTAAAAATTAAATTAATTGATTGTTTATTTTAAATTGTATAATTGTGAATTCGAATTTTCACTAATTAGCTTATAGTTCTGAAATCAAGATGAACAGCAAGAGCTTTGCTTTAACTACCTTATTCAATACAGAAGTCCGATATAATCTGTGCTGCCCCAAAACTCACATAAGAGTACTGATATAACACTCCACTCCAAAAATAGGTTTTTAAAAATTTCTTTGACATGACATTTACCTTGGAGGATTAGATAACTTTAAAACATCTTGACGAACGAAAACAAGTGAAACAAAGCGTTAAAGGGGCTAAAGCAATCCTTTTGTTTTTTTCTATCCGACTTTTTATTTTAATAAAGAACGGTGAAGTTTAAAATGAATGGGTTAGTATCTTTTAAGAAGGAGCATAAATAGAAGTATTCTTTCTTGCGAGTGCAGCGTTAAATTTTAAAATGGTTTGAAGAGTTTTTTCAAAGAATTAAAATGAGAATGAGCGGAGCTTGTCTTGGATGTGAACTGGCTCAAATTACAGTCAGTGGCGAATTGCAGATCCCTCAGCATTGTGTGGTCCTGTACAATCGCATTCCCGTTCCCACACGGCCTTGCCTGGCATTTTAATACCACCCACTTTATGTTATCCAAAGGTATTTGTAGTGCGATCAAACTACAAATACGTTTAGCTGGGATGACATCGCGTGGGTACTGTCAAAAGAGCAAGCAAGAGCCTGGGAACGAGAATGGTGCAATCGGCCAAGTTGATATTACAGACTAGTCAGTGCAGAAGTCACAACTTCCATATCCGCAGTACGTTTTAAACCAGAGCCTTTTCAGACATTCAAGAAATTACAAGTTTCTCTGAGCTTAATTAGTTAGTTAATGCGCTGATTTTGTTTCCAAACGTACAGTCGCCAAAATTTTAAAGTTAAGTTTTGTTTTTCTAATATCCGTAAATTTGTAGAATCTTGCAAAGACACACCTTTCAGATGGCTAAGTTTGCAATATCACTTTGGCCTTTATGAGAACATTAGGTTAAAAACAGCGGCATCGCCTAATAATCTTGACGTCCACCTGGCCGTCACCTTTTGCCCCTACCCGGCGGGTCCTTACTGTACGCGGGAGACAACGGCCGCCTCGCTTCTGTGTTGTCTTGAGAAGGCACACGTAACGTGGTGATACAGAGCCTTGGTACCACAGCGGATTCTTGGTCCTAAAACAACAAATTGGGAGAAAGAGATAAAGAGAGGTATTGAATCGATCTGGGTAGGCTTGTAGGTGTGTAGGTATGTAGATATGTAGATATGTAGATGTGTAGGTGTGTAGGTGTGTAGGTGTGTAGGTGTGTAGGTGTGTAGGTGTGTAGGTGTGTAGGTGTGTAGGTGTGTAGATATGTAGGTGTGTAGGTGTGTAGGTGTGTAGGTGTGTAGGTGTGTAGGTATGTAGGTGTGTAGGTATGTAGGTATGTAGGCATGTATGTAGGTATGTAGGTATGCAGGTATGTAGGTATGTATTTATGTAGGTATATATAGATATGTAGGTATGTAGGTATATGTAGGTATGTAGGTATGTACGCATGTAGGCATATAGGTATGCATGTGCGTATGTACTGAGACATGTATGTGTATGTAAATCATACCATCGTAAACACTTTGTGTTATCTGTGCCATGGGCGCACCCTCCTACACAGCGTCCAACGTCGATAACCTTAGCAGGGGAGTGGAAGGGAAAAACAGTTTGCAACAAAATCACATACGATTATCTATGAGGATTATTTCAAACTAGCCTTCAGATAGCTCTCGATCGTATAAACTTTATGTATATCTTATTCTAAACTCGCCGTTACCAAAAGGTAGTACCCGATTATTATTATGGTTCAAAATTTGAACTCTGTCTGCCACAGTTAACACTGATCAGTGATTTTAATGTCTGTATCACTGTTGGTGGAGTTGAAATCCTTATACAACTATGGAAGAAGTTGTACTAGAGGCCAATACTGCTGCTTACTCAAATTGTCGTTGTTTAGAATTGTTTAGAATTCCAAACTCCAAATACTTGGTGTTACACTAGTGTAATTCCAGTGTTGGCTTTAATGCGACCCAAGCCTACATGTGAGTAACAGGTGACTCATATAGTTTCCCTCGTGTAATTGGAATAATAACGCACTTGTGAAATTTTCAAAGAGTCACAACCCTAGGCGCCTTTCAGCCCACTGCAGTTTTGTTATTCTTCGAAACTATGAATCTAAACTGGGCCATAACCAAGTCACTCAGTCACGTTATGCGAAACAAATCATGGCGTGACGTACATACAGTCACACTATATGTTACCGTGCTGGCTTTTTATCACCTCGTGTCACGTTGCAATTGTTTAACGTCGTGACTGACTCACCCCCAGTCAACTGCTGGTACAGTGAGAGCGGGGCGGTTACCTAGTACAAATTTTTAGCCATTCATGCACGATTTTGAAAGAGCTTAGCTACCACCCGAATGATTAGAAGAGACACTGGGCCCGGCAGACTGGGGACAAAGCTCATGTCATGGTGCAACAAGAAAAGGTATTCCTGTAAAAGAAGTAATACTACCTTTGTCACCGTCCTGTTTGTGCCGATTTCTTTGTCAAATATGCTTGTCAGGTAGACCTGGTTGAATGAGGTGCGGTGGCAGGTTCGTGCACAACCACAGCGAGTGACTTTCTTAACACACTGTGCCCCTGGGAATGAACTAAATAGTATCAGCGAACAGCTGAAGCCCAGTTTACACGTTATGAAAATCATAGCGGATATGCCGTTCATTTACACTTGGAACGCTAGTTTCATGGCTATCCTCGGCCTTTTCGGACTTTCGGAACGATGTCACTAGGTCTTTACACTGCATTTTTCGCGGCACGAAAACCTATCTGATATGCGGCGTATCACTTTTGAAAGCGTTCTATTTGCCACAGAAAATGTGCTGGCAAAAGCGCTCGGCCTATCCGCTATGAAAGCTAGCCGGTATAGTGTAAACGAGTCCTGAACCCCATGTACATAGTGTGACGTCAGTTAACAGGAGTAAGTAACAAGGCAATCGAGCATGCCCTCAAAAACTTGCTTGTGGTTGAATTAGCTAGTCTGACGTAAATATGAACTATGGAATGGAAACACGAAATGAACGAAACGAGGAAACCAGACAGGTTTCCGATGGTCTGCCCCTGGGTCTCCGAGGATGGAAACTCGATATCACTGAAATAGAGATAACTACATAGCGAGCCTTTGAGATTCATTTACTACGGATTTACATTTATTATTGTAAGTCTAAAAGAACCTAGAACATCGCAGAGGTTACTGACTCACCGTTCGGGCCTTGGATGTTTACAGAAGTAGTGGCGGTTGGCCGACATCGTTTGCTGCCCTTGTTACCTAGGAAACCAAATGATAGGTCCCATAACACGGTCTGGGGAAACTTATGCACGTAACAAAATGTCATTTACCAGTAAAAAATGTCACCAATTAATAATAATAATAATAATAATAATAATAATTATACTTTATTTCTTAAAAATTGCGCATTTAAAATATATTCTAAATGCTGATTACAATTTAAAGATATATCTATATATCTATATATATATAAAATTAGAAACCAGGCACAATAAAATTACAATAATAATTGTCACCAATCCTCACAGTTACTATCTTTAATATTTTGGAAATTAATGTTATTGATATTATCTTATCCAAATCTGTCAGATTCATATTTAGTCTACTGACTTATATCAACTACTCTTATATTCAGTAGTGTTTCCTTGATATTAGAGTTTAAGTATAGCGTATACAGTTGTCTTCCGTTTGCCGTAGCTCCGCCATTTTTGTTTGGTTGAAGATTCATGTAAACTTGGTGCTGTCAAAGGTCAAACACATCTCCTCGCGTATAACGGGAGGCCCCGCACGGCAAACGCGCCAAAAGTCAGGCCATTGTTACCATCTCCTGCCATTCCCGGGACAAATTTACGTATACTTATTAAACTTCTCTAGCCTCCCAAAAGTCCAACCCCTTACGTCCTCGCCCGTGGGAGGTGGCAAACAGGGGGGTAGGGGACTGCCTGACAGGGTGAAGTACAGTGAGACCTTGGTCTCGGGCCGCTACGGTAACTGTGAAGGCCTGTTAGGAACCCTGAACAAACTGGCTAAATAGGGGCTCTGGCAGGGTTGCAGAGAGCCAGTCACCCTCTCAACCTTCAACTAATGACTACAGAAACCAACACAGTGCCTATTGGCACGAAAAGGACTAATGATGAGCTATTACTAACTACTTCAGGCAGCTGATCAGTGCTGACAACATACCACGCTTGCAAGACCCTACGCATCGTCCGATATCCACAGCCTGATGGCGTGACGTGCCAGGGAAGAATACCCGGATGTACGGGCGACGAGAGCAGCTTCTGGACACCGCTACACACTCACAACTCACCGCACTGTAGACTTTCTTAAACCCAGAAATGAGGCCCACTGTTTCAACTGTTGTCTTGTTGGCCACACAGAGCGAGAAATCTGGGCAAGGCTGAGATTAGTGTATATGATAATATTAGGTGCCACAAATATGTAAACACAAATACACATAAGCAAGGCTAGAGAGACTTGGAACACCGATGTAAATGCAATGAATCGACGAAACACATGTACAAACACAATAGGTACAGACACAACATGTGCATACACAACATACATGGACACAGACACGGACACGTGCACGGACAAGGACACGAACGCAGACAAGGATACGGTCACGGTCGCGGACACGGTCGCGGTCACAGACACAGGCACGGTCACGAACACAGGCACGGACACAGGAACGGTCATGGACACGAACACGGACACAGACACTGACATGAACTCGGACAAAGACACGGACACGGACACAGTCACGGACACGGTCACGGTCACGGTCAGGGACACGAACACAGACAAGGATACGGACTCGGACACGGTCACGGGCACGGACACGGTCACCGACACGGATACGGTCACTGACACGGACAAAGACACGGACACGGTCACGGTCACGGACTGGACACGGACACATACACTGAAACGAACACGAAATCGGACAAAGACACGGACACGGTTACGGACACGGTCATAGTCACGGTCACGGACACGGACACGGACACGGACACGGACACGGACACGGACACGGACACGGACACGGACACGGACA
>JANVCJ010085876.1:0-10806 GCA_026413505.1 Epizoanthus ramosus
TTTAATGTGGGATTTTACGGTATGTACAGTGTACAGTAATGTACATGTATAGTGCCCACCCCAAACCCCTTATGAACTTATATAAGCCCAGGGCTTTAATGTGGGATTTTACGGTATGTACAGTGTACAGTAATGTACATGTATAGTGCCCACCCCACACCCCTTCATTTTTATGAATTTATACAATTTGTACATGACTGTATAGTGAGTGAATTACCTGTTTTTCTGCACAGGACTTGTTCTCACTAGCAATTCTCATCAATGCTGAAAAATCCATCATGAAAAGAACTGGCAAAGCAAAAATAAGCAAATTAAAAGAATATCTGAATATTTATAAATAATGTAATATTTACATGTATTAATTACACAATTTATACATAACAAGACAAACTGTAGTGTACATGAATTGCTGAAATTAATAACATTAATTTAAGAAACAATTCCAAGCTACTAAATACCTTTAGAAAATAGACACGATATATCGCGCATTCAGATTGGTTGAGGACCGTTTTCTAAATCTAGATAGAAATCATGAACAACGTCACGAAACAAAGTTAAAATTTTCGTGGAGAGGTAAAGGTCGAAAAGGATTCATCCACTGCTCACAAACTCCCCCCCCCCCTTCTATTGGCCCTCAACTGATAAATACACGCCGTTAAATAAAAATAATAGCGACTACTAATATATGTAAATGTTTCAGACACAATTTCTAAGTGTCGCAAAACATCGCGGAAAGGGAGGTATATTGCGTTGCCCCAATTCTGGAATCTGAGCTGTCAAACTGAAAAATTTCTAAGTGTCGTTTTCAGGGTAACGCGCATGCGTCAGTAACACTAAACTACTCTCAGACTATCCTGGACAAAAATAGTTAAACACTCTAAACCCCTGCTCCCCTTTTTCAATGTTGTTGCATAGATCAGAACGAGTTAAGAAGCGACAGTTTTCAAATTTGTCCAACATTGTCTTGGGGAGCGGGGGTGTTTAACTTATTTTTGTCCAGGATTGTAGTTCTGCATCATTACTGACATATCTGCATTGAAAATTAAGTATGAAGTCATGACTTTAATGGTGGCTGCTCAGATCAACTCAAAACTGATCACCTGGCCATGTCGATGATGTCACAGGGAGTTTTTGGTGCTCATTGCTCAAATCTGTAAAAAATCTCCTCTTAAAGTATTTAAATATTGTGAAAACAAATGGCCTAAATACAAGAAACACAATTTTGACAGCGAATGGATTTAACCTATTTTGAATGTCTAGCTTGGACCGAAATTAAATCAAGAGTTTGTAATCTGTTGTAATCTTCCCCAATTTTAACCATCCACATTCCTTTACAAATTATCACAATCCCTCTTATGTATTTCTACCACGTAATCTATGTCCATTTGGAAATAAGTTCGGTTCTTTTGTTTAGGTGGGAGCCTTTGCAAGCTTTGAGAATGCAGAGCGAAACTTATTTCCAAATGTAGGCATGAATTGAAATAAACTTTTTAGCGGCCAATCAAAAACCCCCGTAAAACACACAAAATTAATTTGACAATGATGTACAAAGTGCATCAGATCCCATCCACGTGAAACTCTGAGTAACTGTGCGCTTTTAACTTTAGTTTCAATGATTTTATCAATTTCATTCATCTTTTAAAATTTTAAACTTTCTATGACACCGCTCTGCTAAGCATTGAGCACTATTTTGCTGAAGTGAAACCCCAACTCTGTTGTGTATATAATTTTACACAGTTTAGCAGATTACAGGACCGAGTTCAAGGTGAAAACAGTAGAGGTAATAGTGCTGTTTCTTACATCTAAGGTAGACAGTTCCAGTCCTGAATGGTGTGATATAAACATAGCCATGATTGCTTGTCCCAGTTGGTTTTGATGACAGGCACACGGAAGTCATGCCTGTGCATTTCTGATGTTATAACGGTGCACATCATGTAAGGTGACTAATCTAAGATGAGTTGTTAACAAATTGGTGTTACACTTCAAAACGTAGAGCCATCTATGGTATGGTTTGCGCTTACTTTCTTACTTACAGTAACAGAGGAGTGAACTGGACGGTCAAGAATAATCTTAGCAGCTTTGTGAGAATAATATGAATATTAGAAGTTTACTACTTACAATATGACAATAAGATTTGGAGTTTTGAGTGAGAAAGAAACACAGATTGCAAACTGACTAATCAAACACTTCAACATGTGAATTGAAGATTTACTCCATCGGGTCCCATCAGAGCACAGCACTGAACTCATTTGTACATACAAACTTCCCTGTGCACAGTAAAATCCTTTCGTTTAAATTAAAAAGTGAAAGTAGGGCCTCTAAGTTCGTGTTGTAATCGCTCACGTGCAAAGATAACTAAACAAGATTTATATTGTGTAAGTTATAAACGAAGTACACTGACACTCAGTATAATTGATATATGTTCGAACTCGTATTTAATTGGCATTTCCGCTCGAGCAAACAACTGTAAAACATGTTTGAGCCGGCTAAAAGGTAAATGGTAATGTATAGTATAATTCCACACTACAATATTTTGAACAGAGAAAATATATATTTTATATTATTTAACCATTCATTCATGTAGGATACATGTAATTTAAAAACATGTGGCAAATACTAGCAATTCTCACTAGTCACATACTGATACTATCATGACATACCTTGTCGGCTTGTGACTTGTCACTCCCTCACATGAGTTATATAAGTATGTGCGGCCCCAAAGGGTATGGTATTCGAGCTGTTTTGGTCTAAAACTGGCCCGATACATTTTGAACATTTGGTCTGAAATTGGATATGGTTTTTGGAATACACTGTGGAAATGTGCCGTGTGATCAGATATTCTTGGGTCTCAAATATAATATTTACAAGCCAAAGTACAGAAACAGAACCCATTCGTGGTACCTGGCATTGTCAAAATCACACCTGTATGAAATGGGGCCGACATTTTAGAGGGCCAATGTAAAATTGGATATCGATTCCATTTTAGGGCTAGGTCTAAAATTGGGTAGGGAAATTCGCACACCCCCACCCGCTGTATGTTGTATTCGGCTGCGATGTTATCTAAGTCTCTCACATTATGCTCGTTGTCAGTCTGTCTGATGTCTTCTGCAGCATGCTGCGTCGGATATATATTGTTACAAGTGAGGCACTGAATCATACAAGTTCGATTTCTCCAAATGCGGTGGGTGTAGCCTGTGTGTTTGAAATGTGAAAAATGAGATTCCATCTCTTATAAAGGGACAAGTTTTATATATAACCAAGTTTTGCTGGTTACGTTCAAGGTTCAAGGTTTAAGGTTCAAGCTCTATTTTCGTACATTAGAAACATCTTAATCAACCTTGTTTGCTCAGTCTGTCCGGGAGAATATTTGCCCGAGGTCTTGACTGCACGAAAGACCGAGGGCAAATATTCTCCCGGACAACCCGAGCAAACGAGGTTATTAAGATTTTGATTTTAAAAATGACTTTAAAAGTTTGCTCCAAATCGTGAAAAGAAAGAAAGAAAGAAAGTAACAAACGATTAATTTCTCCAAAATAAGTAGCCATTTATTCTCCATTTCGATGACAATAGTTTTCGTTGGTCGGTGGCGTTTTCAAAGTCTTCCTCGTTGTCAATTTCCAATGGATTATAAAATTATTTCGCTCGCGACAAATCGGTCTTGTACAGCAAGTTACGTACAGACCTTAATTTCAGCCAATCTAATCAGAGAGCCTATCAGTGTTAAGCCGGAGGGGGGTAGGGATGGGGGAAAGTGGCCAAACCTGAAAACGTTCCAAATGCCCGAGGGTGGGGCAGGATATTTTAGTCAGATTTATAAGAGAAACACATCAAGAAAGGTGCCCGCGCTTGCTACGCAGACTATAAATTCTGTATAACAGCCAAAACTTGAAGCACACACAGACATGGCACACACATACAAATGCACGACCTGATTGGCTAAAAAATATTTATATTTTGAAAACAAACAATAAAGCATCACGTTCGTGAGCTGTCGATGTCGTGCCCATTGCAAATTATAAACGCGTGCCTCGGCTTCCGCGTCTTTGTTCTCTGTTGTAAGCAAGCGAGGCGTGAGTGCATGAATATGAACGGCCGGAAAGACTTGAGAACTACTTGCGTGTTTAGAACTGAAAACCAAGAGACGGAGAAGAACTTTTCATTGCGAATTCAAGCATAACATCAACATGATATCACGTCTTCGTAATGTATGGCAGTTGTGGAAAAGCTAGGTATGTCGAGCGGAAGGAAATTACACTATAGGTACACCGCTATACGTATATATACATGTATGCCACTGGATCGCTCCGATTCACACCACTAGATCAACAAATCAACACCGCGTACAATAATAAAGCAAATAATCCGGCTTCAGTTCCCAAAGCAAAAAGTCGTTCGTAATTTATTACTCTGACACGAAGTCCTCGTGATAACTGGCATATTTCGAATTCCAACAAACTGAATACTCGGTCTAAAAGTGATCTTTTGGAATGTGGAGTATTTGGTTATATATTGCCTTCATTATACTATTATCTGTTGAAAATTCACCGGAATGAGAACTTATACGGTTGTTGGAGGATCCACTGAGGAGGGGCATTAGAATTTCAGGTTGGAGCACATTCTCATGACAAAACAAATGCCAAGCTTAGCAGTAACTAGTGTACTGTGCAGGGTCGTTCGCCATATCAGTGTTCTAGCTATTTACCGTACAAAGCAGACGTATACGTGGATGGGGAGGGCACGACACAGACGAGTCATGTTTCGTAAATGAAGTTGATACTTTTATATTCGAATTAAACCAATATCTTGGAGATCCAAAACCTACAGCATGGCAATGAAACGTGTGACTTGTGTACGTGGCTAAACTAACCCCGTGTCGCTAAAACACGTGCATTGTCGAGTGCACTCGTCCTCGGAGATCTGGCGGGGTATCAGCTCGTGGCGTGTAATGGATCTCGACGATTATAACACTTTTGCAGGCTTCTTTGCCTTTGAAGTGGATTTGTGCTAGTTCACGCCGCCTACTGAGCTGTGTAGATCTATCAGGGAACTATAAATAAAGAAAGAATCTGTAAACTTTGTTTGTATTTTTTTCCTTTCTTTTCTTTTTTTCTTTTTCGTTCTCTATTTGTTCAGATTATATAACAATTGTACATATTTACTGTTAGAACTATTCAAATCCCCGCAGGCCAGTCAAATTGTAAACTATTATTGATAAAATATTAAATAAAAGTGTATAAAGAAATCTAAGCTAAGCATTCGTAAAACCCGTGTTTATCGACTCACTTTGTCTTTTACGAAAAAAATCTCTAGTGAAGAAGCTCATAGAGACGATGTTTACAATTCACCAATAAGGTCCAATAATGGTGCACATGCAGAAACTTAACATATAATCATGATAAACTAGCAATTTGGTTAAGCGCCATAAACAAATGTATTTTTGGTAATTACGGTTCAAGCACCTTACAAATTATAAGTGACTCAGATTGCGCCATAATTGCATTTACTGATTCAGTGAGTTACATGCATCTGCCACACAGAACGCCGGAAATAATTCCAAGACTTGGTCATTTCAATATCTGCGCTGCGGCAGCTTTCGGGAAAGAGATTTATTTTTCAAAACAGCCAAAAAAGGGTAAGGTGATCTTCAGTATGATGTACTGATTTTCAAATTGGTTTCGTTCACGTTATATTTCAGTAATGGAGAACTATAGTGAGATGAAAAAGTAACGATTCTGAATTCCTTTTGGGATCTACTGAAGTTATCTATCGAGAACATACATCATCATCGACTATGTTTAATAATATTATTAATAATAATCTGAAACTGTATAATAATATGATACAATAATCATATATACAACATTTGCATTTGTACAATTGCCATATATTACTGCTCAAGAATACAAAGTACATTGATACTTGTAGTGTTATGAAGTCGCTGGGGAATGGTTTTATTAGCCATATACATGAACGGTAGCTTTCAATAAACAGAACTTCAAGAGCTTAGTATCAGACTGATTATGTTCCGCTAATGTCATCTTGTTTTTGATTTGATTGACAGGGCCCCAATTGATAACAGTGTTTCTATACTGCAGTGGTTACCCTATAAAAAATTCTTGATTCTTTAGTAAACATCAACAACAGCAACAGCTACAACAACAACGACAACAACAGCGACGGCGAGAACAAGAACTATTGTATTACCAAGTCATACTGAATACAGAATTAATTCTCTCCCAATTTTCAAAATCGCTGATTGGGTTCTGATTCTCGAGTAACGAGGGAAGGCTTAACCAAGTGACTGACATCTGTTTGGAAATCTTTTGATCATGCAATGATACCAGCAAAACACCTCGCAACCTAAACCAATTTAAAACAAGAACTAAGGCCTGGAAACCAACACTGAATCCATTGTACCTCGCGTCCCTCCCGCATACAATAGACAGGCACTCATCGAACTTCCTTAACGTACTTGTCGGGACCAGACTCGACCAACGCAGCGCAAATTGTTCACTTTCCTGCTTGTCACTACCCTGTGGGGCAGAGATCTCCCATATCCTCACGATCTACACTCGCACACATTTACACATCTACACATTTTTTCTTTCTGAACTTTCTTACCCCCAAATAACAATTTTAAAATATAGGCTAATAATCAACATTGTGAATGTATTTTAAAAATGGCAGTGTAAATTACATTTGAACAGACAACTACATGATCATCAGTAAGAAAGTTAAGAATACCTAAAATGTCATGTTTGCAATTCTGCAATTGGTTTCGGCTCCATTAAAGCTCTCACCTCAGTGGGTAAAGCTAAAGCCTTGCCGAGTATTAAACAGGTAAACAGGAAACAGTTTAGTAGAGTAACTCTCATGAGTAGATTCAAGATTGTGCCCAAGTATAACAGTAAATTTTAACTCGCAAAACAATTATTACCTGATCTTTACTCATAATTCAAATTTTCTTCAGTCATCAATCTGCAATCATAAAACATTTTGTTTTAATACTTCTCGTAAAGTCGTATGCTCGAAATGATCCAAAAATATCGAACATCGTATCATAGTCTCACGCACACAGACACAGACACATGTTATTTCTTGTACATACGAGTTTGACATCGTTACCATCAGCTAAATAGCAAAGGCTAATCGAGCCTTTGGTAGGAACGTTTACAAGAATTGAATCATATATAATGATGAAATTTACAAACAGTAAAGAGAGATAGATGTATCAGAAAGTTACAAAATCTACTGTATTAGAAAGTTACAAAATATACTGTATTAGAAAAAGACTATATGACCAATACATGACGAGACCGCAGTTTTAACACTTAATTTGAGTGTCGAGAAACCATCTGCATGATTTGAGTGATATCGAGGCCTTAAGCGTCTACAGACGCTTGATCGACCTATCTTAAACTTACCTATTCAAGTATTGTCGAAATTCTGAAATTTGGCTATTCTTGTAAATTTCATTAACTCGACGATATTTCCATTAAACTCGGCCGATCCTCGCGACGGCGAAAACGACAAACGGAGACAGAGTTTAAAACAAAATAAATGAAAAAATTACCTGCCCAAAACTGGCAAAAGTAAAAAGTTTGAATTGAGTATTGTGTGGGAGTAAAGATAATTGCAAGAAATTATGAATGTTGAATACTGCATTCTATCTTGGTTTGTTCATTTTTCTCCGAGAAGCCAGCTTTAGTTTTTGTTTTTTGCTAATCCAGCTTGTTTGTAACAGACACGGCATCTTCATTGGCTTGCTTTGGTTTGTTGTATAGTGGCCTTGTAATATATTTCCTGACTTTCAATTTATCCGTGATTGTTTGTGGCTTCGATCTTCCTTATTGCATAAACTGAAGAATAGGTTAAATTTAGCTAATACGAACAATCGCGAAAATTCAGTAGTAGTGCCGCAAACATAGCCAGGCAGTTGTAGAAATAATCAATGCATGCAGTCTAAAGAAATCGATTTCTCGTGATGTTTGACACATCTTCTTTACATCATCGGGAGCAATTTACTTTTTAAATTCCAACGGCTTTTCATTTTCAATTAATTCCTCAGGGTCTTAGGTTTTGTTTTCAAATAGTCCTCAAATTGCTGCGATTGTAATGTATATTCCGATAAACTTAACGGAAATTTATAATACATAATTTCAGTATATACTTATATGATAATGATTATATTTGAAAGCATGGTTTTTCTGTCACATTTTATTTTTAACTATCAAATTTCCTATGCGAGCCAAACACGTTCCCTTGGCAAGCAAAAAAATCTCATTTGTATCCCTCCGTTGGTGGTCAGTATAGATAATAGCCTTCCATTACCGCAGTATAATGGCATCGTTGCGTCTCTATACAATATAATCAGTGCAGAGAATCTCTCTTCTAGTTGGGGTAAGCAGTAGCTATTCTTGGAGTATTGAATCACCTGTTCTTTACTGTCTGCTCCAACAAGTTAGTCACTATGTTCATAAACGCCCACTACCACCAAATATATCTACCTGCATGTTCCGCGTCATTTCACATTATGTGGTCCACCAAGTATTGTTCATTTACGTACATCACGACGGAAATATATTAGACAATCTAGAAAGTATTGAAAAATTTAGAATTATTTAAAAATGAGATGAGGTGACGTGTTCAAGGTGACCCAATCATTGTCAGTCGTCAGTTTAATACTACTATTAGAACGGGCCCTGAGAACAAAAAATGTGTAAATATCTTATTAGTTTTTTACATCGAATAACATTTTTTTAAAAAAAAAAACCAGCATGTTACAAAATATAAAAATATAAGTTTAACTTTAAGGGCTGAACAAAAATTCCCTTATCAGTTTTAAAAACATACATATTTTACGTACTGGAAGATTAGACATTCTGTTGCGACTGTACACAAATTATAATTATGAAAATGGATTAAAATTTTAAAAATTGTTTTTCGATTCTAAAAATGTCGTTCAGGCGTCTATATTTGGAAAGTCGGTAGGAGATTTGCTACCTAAGATAGTCTTTCCTTCCATTCACTTTGGACTGTGCAGGGAAACAGTTGAGCAGCAAGTGGGTTGAAAGCGGGCGGGCATCCGCAATTTGAAAAACCACAAAATTATGACTTTCAAAACGCTTCTGAAGTATTTTGATGAGAAAAACTTGTGTCGGTATAATACTCCCTTATCTCCAAGACAACAAAGTTTGAGTGACAGGAATTCAGTGATATTTGACACATCTCCCACGGCCGCGCCCAAATCCAACAATACAATCACGTGACGAGAATGAATGGAACATACCGTAAACCAATTTTTATAAAAGGCACCAAAATAGAAGCACTTTGACCAGATACCAACTAAAGACCACTAAAGGTAATCCAGATCTTATTAGCTTAAAGTTGTCCATTATATATACTGGCTGTAGAGTTGATACCGGCACTTGCTAGCCAACAGACTCTTCTATTTCAGTTCTGAATAGAAAGTCGCATGGCCAACGAACAAGCCCCAGTAACCATGCTACCACATACAACTCTGCCTGTCAATCGAAGTACGTCAGCCTTATCTAACTGTGTAGTTACGGGACGACTGCCAAAGGCTATTTAAAATAAAATTGTGGTGTACCGAAGCACTTCAGCCAAGAATAACAAATTTCCGGGCAAACAAAAATAAGAGCGAAACTGTTTTGACTGGAACTCTATGACCGGGAAGTGTGCGGTTACACAGAAAAGCATTATCAATTGACCTCCTGCAGAGCAGAGAACTAATATTTTATCCATCGAATGAAAACGGAATATTTCACTAAACAAATAACGATGCTTATTAAACAATATAGTCTTAAGTCTAGCAGACGTGACTTAAACTGCCACGATCACTTGCAACTGAACAAAGAAAGCAATAAAACACACTTCGTACCTCGGTATCAATTCACTGAACTGATGAACGCATGTAGCCACGGCTGCGGCGCTAATGTTGTAACTGTATCTATGATCTATGGGAAATTAACTGGAAAGGAAATGCTTGTTGAGCACAAGGAGAAAAAGCAGACTAAGCAGACATCAACATTCCAGTCACGTCGAAACCTGCCAGACCCGCCGGGGATACTAGCTGAACGAACTGAAGTTCCGTTGAAAAGAAACAGAGGTCAGAACGTATGTTACTGTGAAAGCAGAGCGCTGAGGCCAAAACAAAATACTTTTCGCTTTGCGAGTACAATTTCGTGACCACAAGGAAACATAGGCAAAGAAATCTTTCCGAAGAATGTGCGGAACTCTGAACAAAAGAAACTAATCGTCGAACCCTACAATTATACCATTCACTCGTCCAAATCATGACGTTCACGCGTCTTCAATTAGACCCAAAATAGCCTCAATGAGTTCAAATTACCCCCAAGTGTTACACATATAACAAGCAGAAACCTTTATCACTGTTTTTGGAACCAATTATTTCGAATTATCGTTGTTTCAAACAAAAACACGCAACATCTCGATAAATAAAATGCAAATCCAGCAAGTTCTCAGAGCATCAATGAGTATCATTCGCTCTGAGCTGAGTGAATGAATGAATTAATAAATGAAAATGAATTAAATGAATGAATAACTTTATGAATGAATACTTAGTCTTACACTTAAGTACTTAGTCTTAGAATTTTCAGTTTTTGACTCTCTTTCGGAGTGGCCAGTAAATGTCTTGCCTTGTTGGTTGCGCGATATTTCCTAACCAGAATACCAGATCGTTCTTCAGTTCATTATCAAAAATAAAATTCCATTCTCTTCTGATCAAGTCTGATGATCGAGACCATACTCGGAGGCCCAGGGGGG
>JANVCJ010085898.1:0-10806 GCA_026413505.1 Epizoanthus ramosus
TCTGGCAGCTATCGACTGTGACATATCAATTAGCACCTATTGTATTCCTTGTGGTCTACATGCTATCTTGTTTGTTTTGTGTAAAATTCAGCTTTCAGGTGAAAAGCTCGGCACTTCAATTACCATTGGTAACTGCTAGTTTTAGACTTTACATAATAAGGGAATTACAGTTTCAGTTGGTCTGTTCACCAAATGACTGTGTACAGGTAGTGTACATTATTTAACAAATGTCACACATTTCAAGCAATTATGCAAGAGTTCTCCAATGAATGCTAGAAGAGCATTACTTAAACACAGCAATGTCAGGTATTTACTTGGCCCTTACATTTTATTTGACTGTGACATTGATTAAAATTTATTTGAAATCCAGAATTTATCAAACTGTTTTTATTTTATTTTCGTTTCTGCAGTTCTTGAAAACCTAGCAATACAAATCAATCACTTCTTTCCTCTTTCGATTCTAGTAAAAAGCATAATTTGCAAGTTTTGTCAATCTATCATCCAGATGATGAGTGAGAACATGTTGAGTTAGCTGGTCAGTGGCAGCCTTCTCAATGACCTTAGATACAATCAGTAGATTTGGTATTGGGCAGAAGCTGAAGTATTGTTCATGATCTGCCTCAGGCTTCTTCAGAGACGGGGTGAAGCTCAGCCACTTTCAAGGGGTCAGGCATGACACCAGTTGAGAGGGATAAATTAACGATATTCGTTATGACGGTTTAATTGTTTATTTCCGTTGTTTAATTAATTCTTTGTACGCACAAAGAAAATACGAGAAATAAAGTGGAGGGTACAGGATTTACAACCCTAGGGGGTTACAGAAAGAATCCTGCACCCTATATATTACAGTTTTAAACGAAAATACTACGGTAGAACGATGGATTACATTTACAGTAATTATTATAGACAATGCACACATTTACATTCGGAACAAACGTTTCTACAAAGAAGAGTACTACAGAGAAGGCTCAATCGCGGATGTATTATGACTGGAAATAAGACGTCAAAGGACCCTTTCAGGATGGTGGCCAGTGATGGGTCTGGGAGACAAGACTTAGACATGGGCTTGTATGCAAACACCTGCACATTATCCTGAGTGACCTCACAGAATTCACTGAACGTCGCAGAGCATAACACTTCTGTTACAATTAAGTCAACACATTGTTACAAGTTAACACTTTGTAACAAAACTTGGTAAGTACTATAAACATTACACCATGATTATTAATAATTTCCAACCTACTCCATTATATACTAAGAATATGTTCAAATGCCTGCACAAACTCAAAACCAACATTATGTGATTCCATCCCACTAATGACGTACGGTGTTCTGAATAAAAGAAACTTTCTTAATAACCTTAATTTGGAATGCAACCATATTGACAACCAACCTTGTCCATATACTTATCAAGGCTTTCACTCTTTGCTTTGGCCCTTCTTGCGGCAGTGGTTCCTGATTCAGTCTAGCAAAGTACATATAGTCACTTATTATATGACCAACAAAATGGTTTACTAAAAACTTTCACACAAATATCAACAAGATATCATTCAAATATATAAAAAATGATTTTTCATCATATTGTATTGTATTTACATTCAATTCAGATACATTCAAAGTTCTTACACATTCTAACAAATTCTCTTCTTGGGAAGATCCTGTATAAACAGTGACTGCGTGCCAATTACAAGTTTCTTCAGTACATAGTCACTTGGCCCAAGAGGCTTTATCTAGCGAATACAATTCAGGAAAGTAAATGATTCCTTTCTCGCTTTTGGTGATAATAACAGATCATTTAATATGGTCTCCTGTGCTTGGGTACTATTGGATTTGGTGTATATAATAAGGCCTTGCAATAAATAAGCTTTACAAATTTTATGCTTATTTTTGCTTTATGTTTATAACTATGCAATTATTGCTTAACATGTACAAAATGTAGAATCTATGGGTGCACGAATATATCCTAGATATACAAACCAATTAACAAGTGATAATTCAACAGATATTATCGTCTCATACCAGAGCGAGGAGACCTCTCTCTATACTCAAACTGACAAATTCTAAAAGAATACTAAGAAATACTATACATACATGTACAGTAGAAGTAATACGTACTTCTTTCTACATGTCATAAGATTATTAAAGACTGATATTAAAAATATAGAGAAATCAACAGTTAGTTACTATTACCAAATCTCTCGTTTTCTGGTCGAATTCTTTCACTTTCTTTTCTGCTTCTTGTAGTTTCCACTGCATTGGAGCATTTTGTTTTCGTGCTTCTTCCAGCTTCTTTTTCACTTCATCTTTCTTTGCCTTTACTTCCATAAACTCTTGCCTTGCTGCTTCATACTCCTACAATCAAGATATGATTGACATGAAGTGACTTTAATCGTGGTAAACACGCCAGTGGTTTGAGAGAATAGGGAGCCCAATAAAATTATACATGTACTCGATATTAATATTAAATCACTGAACTTGGTGCTGATGTAGCATTTGAACGATACCCAATCCAAAGGCTTTGTGGCTTATCACTGATGCGAAATCTTACATGACTGGGTCCAACACTAACATTTTCAAGTGGCAGCTATATATACTGCCACTGCTAAGAACATATGCTATCAACTACAGCTAATATAGAACATAAGCTGAATCAAATGCAATGTAGTTTTATAATCTGAATCAAATGGAATGTAGTTTTTTATTCTTTTGTCAGAATGTGAAGTGCTCTTGAGTGGTGCCCGCATAGGATTCACAGCACTGACCAGTAGTATCTTTTTGAGCATTGATGATAATACATAATATAAATAATAATAATAATATAATAATAATAATAACAATAATAATTATAATAATTATAATAATATAATGATTATTATTATTGCTGGCACAGCGAAGCAGAGCCGCCTCATAAAGCTGTTCACTTTGACACCTTGCATTTGTCCAATAGCCTATATCTGCTCGGTCAGATCTGGGTACGAGTCAGAGGATGCATGAACTTATGGGTATGTTTGATGTCATTGTGTCGATGTTTCATCACGAGGAAAGTGAGATCAAGAAACTAGCAGGAGATTGCAATGTAGCTTGTGTTTTTATTCATAAAAGGTAACTATAAATTTAAATTGATTGCTAATAACATTGTATTTGCTTATGAAAGAAATTTTCATCACCAAGTAGTGACCATTCGTTTTGCTCACTTGTGAGGATATCGACACTCAAAGATAAAAATATGGTCCCAGTCAGGCACGTAATGGGTGATATATATATCACAGGACACTGCTGGTAAGAAGAAACCCAGAACATGTTTGAGTGGACATTTTTGGCTTGAGGAACTTACAGAGTTTCTGTTTGTATTTTCAGAGTTTCAGTTAATACTTTCAGAGTTTGTACTTCAACAACCTGTTATATGTAGGTAATTTCTACAAATTGTATCTCTGTGCGGCCATGTAATATCCTCCATATATCTCCAAATTATGATGTACATGTAAGGTTCTGTTTCCTAGTCAAGTACTGGCATTATAAAGCATACTAGGACAATCAGTGGCATTAGAAAATCGTATAAATACATGTATATCACAAACATTTGGTGCCATCTCAAACTCTCAGATGTTTTTTAATGAAATTAACAGTTTCATTTCTTGTATGCAATTTTGTCTTTATCTCTTGCTATTACCAGGAGTCAGGCTCAGTGATGGCCATAATTGCATGTACTCCTGCTAGGTACAATACAACCTAACATTGGTCCAAAATACAAGAGCTGGAAAGGTAAGGGGAGTCCCAAGGAGAAGAAAAATAGCTTGCAAAGAATAGTGTGTGGTGAGTTCTGGTGGACACCCAATGTCCTCATGGGGCAGAAAGGAATGATGCCAAGGTACAGTAAAGGCAATTTATACTGTTTATTTATAGTGTTTACTTACGACCCACGGTTTCTTCTTCTCTAATATCTGCACTTTCTCTAGATGCCGTTCTCTCTCCTTATATCTCTTCACCTCATGCTCAAGGCGCTCATTCGTTTGTTGAAGTTTCTCCAAGTGCTCCTGTTTCTCTTTTAAGTTCAACTGAAATACAAAGATAACAATTAACTTGTAAGGGCGACAGCACTATAATTCCATTTAAATATTTCAATGCTCAAATATTCAACACTTCGCTTCTTGATAAAGATTCATTGAACTTGGGAAAGGAACTGAACTGTTGAATCACCCAGGTATTTTTTGTTTGCAGTAACGAGACATCACGTTAAGCACTGATCACAAGTGGCACAGGGGAACAAGTACTTGTCACTTGCTTGAGCAGGGTCCATTAATTTTGACGACTGTTTTATGTGCTTGGAATAACCTATAAAAGCGTTCATTATATCTGTCAAAATGGTTCCTATATAACAACATAGTTTATGTACCTCCAATTCTTTTTCTGATTTTCTGAGTGCAATTAGCTTCTGATGATCTTCATACATCCCTTGTTGCCCAACCTACAGTACAATCATATCGAACAAAACAAACAACAATACTTTTATTTGTGACCTCTTGATATTACAAGTTACACGATTAGAAATAAATTAATATAACTCGGAGTTTGATGAGGATCAGAGCTACTTAAACATAGCAAAGGCTAGTCGAGTTAAGTAGCCGTGGTCAGACCACAAGGCTATCAAGATTTTGTTATTTGATATATGTAGGAAGGATGTGAGGGCAAGTGAGAATCAGACAAAAAATGTAAAAGGACATTAATTATAATTATTACGATAACTATAATAACAAAGACAAAAATAACGTATATACGACACAATTACAGGAACAATTACAAATAGGGCATAATGAAACAGGAAGGAGCATTAGATATTCAAGTATGTATTCAAGATGTTGTTTGTTACTAATTTCTTAAAATGATTGCATCTTTTAGATTTAAAACTTTCATCAATCGAGTTCCAGACTTTAGCACTGACATAGCGAATGTCAAACTTGCAATAATTAGTTCTAACTTTTGGAATATAGTATCGAACTGTGACCAGTAACATGAGATACCATTAATAACTAAATCTGCCATAAACAATCATATATTATGCCATTTATGGGATAACAAAAATAAAATAATGGCACTAAACCAACAAAGGAACACTTGGATATTTTCTAGTGTAAGACTAAAACAGAATAATTTAACACATTCCAGGGCCATGCATGAAAATACGACATTTCAGAAGTTATCCAGTAATTCCAGGAGCAGTGCAAACCTAGTATTATGACAATGAGAAACACTATGGTAGATATTCTGTTGTGCTGAGGAAGGAAAGAACTTACAGCTTTCTGAGTAGCTTCTAGCAACTGTTGCTGTGACATCTTTGCAAATTCAACAACTTTATCCTGTGAAGAGTGTCGACAGAGATTAGACAAATTAAACACTATTAATAAAAATAATAATAACACTTTATTTAAGGATGATAACGGATAAAGTTAAAACTTGTTTCCAATCCGGTCCTCTACTATGAATTACAAATAAAAAGATAATTTACAATTTGTCTAAGATCTAAGTACTATTTACAAATGTGTTTTAAAATTTAGATATTGTTGGTCCAACACCATCCAACATTGCTGGACCCAACATGTTGGATTCATTTGAACACCATGTTGGATGATGTTGGATCATGTTACTGGACAATTTTGGATCAAGTTTGATTTGGTTCAAAACTTTCCATCCAACATTACATTCTTGTAAATGCACGTGCTAGATTCGTCATTAGATTGTGCCATATTCATGCATGATAAATATGGAAAGATCATGCTCTCAACGGAAAAAATCCAATTCTTTCGCAAACTTTGTATCCAACATGTTGGACGGTGTTGGATTCTCTAGATCTTGTACACTTCTCAACTAACACCATCCAACAATGAACACTGGGCAATGTTGCACCCGTTTGAATGGCCCTTAGCTCACAACTAATCTGGTAATCATCAGTACTGCAGCTGTACAGGGATGCTTTTGAAGCCATTCACACTTAGGGTCGTACACTTTTAGAGTTTCGAAAATCCAGGACTTTCCAGGAGTTTTTCAATGCATTTTCCACGAGGTTCTCAGGAGCATTTTGTAACCAGATAAAAAATATAACTTTGCAGAAACCTTCTAAGCCCTGCCTTCAACAATAAGTATTTCTGTTATAGGAATAATACGTAATGTACAATGTGTGGCATGGTGTGGCTCAGATCATAGACAACATAGTTTCTATTTACAAATTCACTGGATCGAAATGAACAGCATTTAAACAGAGGGTTCACTCCAAATGATTTTATTTTGCAATTAAAACAGAAGAAAACAAAATGATTTCTTTGAGTAGCCATGTTAGATCCTTTTTTCTGGAGTTTTCCAGGATTCAGCATACATTTGTAATATTCCAGGACATTTAAGGACTTTCCAGGACAAAAATAATTCCAAGACTTTCCAGGAAGCGTACAAACCCTGGATATAACCTGTGGCTGACAACTGGAATTCTACTCTGCGTGAAGAGTTGCAACTTTACATTCTTGTCATGTTCAGACTACAGTCATGGCCATATCAAGACGACTTTATTATTAATAACAGTTTTGTTAACTAATTCAATAAAACTCAGTGGAAATTCTAATACTTGCCTGCGGCAGAAACTGACATAAATTAGAAATCTGGACATTTAACTTCTTGGTCAGTTCTTGCACCTGCATAGAGGAACACAACGTAATGTAGCATTGTTAATCTTCAACATCTAATAATTTCTTAAATACCAGTGCGATTCACCTCTAAACTAGTTTACTCTACATGTATCACTAGCACATTTGTACTTACTGTAGGAGAGTGAACTATAATAATGTATTTAACTTTCACAAAATCGCTGTCAAAGGAACAACGAAAGCCATACTTAAAAAGGCTTCTCAGTAAAATGGCTACCATAGTAATTCAACTATAAGCCGAGCAATTATTTGTGTACTGTTTGAAAATGGCAACATTGGCCCAAATAACCCTGGCCAAACCCTGACTACATTATGGACACTATACAGTAGAATATGGGACCAGTACATGTACAGCTTTGGAATTGTGCAGGATCAACAAAACTTTGTATTTATTGGGTATGTTGAAATTATAATCTTTGCCAATTCATCACCTTGTCAAAAGTGCTGAACTATTTAGAACTGAAAAAAAAATTAAGCTGAGTATAATTGTGTTTAGTGTTTCAAGTGCTGTGTTCAGACACATTTTAAAGGTTTTTTTCTTGCTTACATGTAGTACTCATTATAAACGTATCTTTTGAGTTGATGTACTGTACCAACAGGGATTCCTAAATGTTGTCATTGGTCATATTAATGAAGCGTCAAGATTAGCAAGGGTTTCAAATAAGAAAATTACTGAGATCTCAGGAGGAAATGTGATTCTCAAGATGATGAGAAACCATAAATACATTTCTGAGTCACTGACTGGAACTAAACCCACAACCTTTTGATTACCGGTCTGCAGCTATTTATCTTGAGAATCACATTTCCACCTTCACCACAATGCATCCTTTTGCATTACCCTGACTGATATTCTGTTTGTGAAAAATAATAACAAAGTAGTAAATGTAATAACGAGGTGGTCAAAAGATGAGGCTCCATTGTAATTATGTGCTAAAAAATAGTCTTAAACGAATCCTGAAGTGAAAAACACTTTGCGAACAAAATGAAAGAACTGAATTACTCTTTGAAATGTTTGGGGTTCATAACCATCGCACAAACGAGAACAAAGCAAAAGTGTTTGTATATTTTTATACTTCGACAGTCATGGGCCCACCATCTTGGATGATGACATCAGTGAGTTTCATTCTCAGGCCCCACACCATATTTTCGTTTTGATTGTTGACCACACATGGTCTGGGAATGGCAACTAACTGACGTCATAATCCAAGATGGCAGGCCCATGACTGTCGAAGTGCAAAAATAGGGAAACTGTTTTGCTCTCTTCTCATTTGTGCAATGATTATGGCTTACAAACACTCCACATCTTTCACTTTGCAAACAAAGTGTTTTTAACTTCAGGGTTCCTTTAATGGTCTCTGCAAAAGCCTTTATTTTTATTTTACATGTAAATACACACACAAGTTTGTTTTATAAAATTTCACGGCTTTTCAAGATTTTCTACAAACATATTTACAAAATTCCATGACCTGGAAATCTGGAAGGGACCCAGAAATTGATGGATCATGAAACGGTTTTCTAGAAATTAAAAATACCTTGGATACTAGTTTATTCACCCAAAGCTCTGATTTTCTATTATTTCAGGATTTTATAGGCTGGATTTTGAAATTTTGTTGTTCTGAACACTCTGAAAATCAAATGATCAAAATCTTGCTATTTAATGCTATTTCTAAAATCTGTCATCAGCTCTCACCTCCTTCATTGTTGCTGGACGGTGATTAATTTTCCACACTGATGAGTTATTTACCCTCTGAATATCACGTGTAATAACATAATTGTCACCACTGGAATTATACCTGTAGTTTATCAGAAAGAATATTGTATGGTAAGCACAGATACATGTACATAATATAAAAATATGAATACCAATAAATTTTACCCAATCGTGTCGGCTGAGGATTTCGTGGCAACGTGCTTAAAACAATGGGGTTTATTCACAAAGGGGTTTGTATGTATGATGGGCTGGGTTTATCGACAAAGGGGCTTGTGTGTGGGATGGGGTGGGTTTATAGATACAGGGGCTTCTGTGTGGGACAGGGTGGGCTTATAGATAAAATAGATTGTGACTGTAAGGTGGGGCGAGTTTATGTACATGGGGTTTGCGTGTGGGATGGGTGGGTTTATAGATAAAGGGGCTTGTGTGTGGGATGGGTGGGTTTATAGACAAAGGGGCTCATGTGTGGGATCAGATGAGTTTATAGACAAAGGGGCTCATGTGTGGGATGAGGTGGGTTTATAGACAAAGGGGCTCATGTGTGGGATGAGGTGGGTTTATAGACAAAGGGGCTCATGTGTGGGATGGGGTGGGTTTATACACAAAGGGGCTCATGTGTGGAATGGGGTGGGTTTATAGACAAAGGGGCTTGTGTGTGGGATAAGATGAGTTGGTCTTACATGTACAGACAAAGGGGTTCATGTGTGGGATATGGTGAATTTATAGACAAAGGGGCTCATGTGTGGGATAGGATGAGTTTACATAAATAGACAAAGGGCTTGTCTGTAAGACAGGGGTGGAAACTAACGCCGGCCTGGCGGCCAATGGCTGGCAAATTCTACGTCGGGCCGGTACGTCATGAGAGAAACAAAAAAAAGTTTAATGGACTTCAACCAAAAATACAATGGGAATAACTGAATTTAAAACTAAATAACTTATTAGAAACCGATTTAGATTTATATTTTAAAACGTGTAGTTTGTGTACGTAAAAATAAGCGTGTGACAAAAGCCTGGATGTTATTTTATTTCATATGCTTCATTAGTCAATGCCTCTTGAATTTTGCAACAACAGGAATGTTAACTAATTTGTGTCGAGAGAGTATGGCACGTGTGTTGGAAATCATCTTATAAATAGATTGGTTTTCATAAAACCAGAACAAATCAAGAGAAAGTTGATGGTGATTTTGCAAATATCAGAAGCCCTCAAGAACCTATTGCCACAGAAAAGGCAAGGATCAAGACTGTCCTTTTGGCAGTTCTGACCGCAAACGCGACAGTTCCACCTGACTGCTCTTTTCACTTGTAAATTTCACTTTCCAGACATTTCTCATAAAATTCATGAACACGAATGAACACGGCAAAGTTCAATTCTGCGTAAGTCCAACTGCATATAAAATTCAAATAGCATTTACTTTTTAATTGACAAAAGTGTTTGCACTAAAAAATACCGTAGTAAAAGAAAATCTGTTGAGTAATATTCCAATTATTAAGCGCCAGTAAAAAATAATTATTTTTCCAGCTGGCGCTTAAATAAGAATATAAATAAAAAATACGCTTAAATTGGAGGGGCGCTTAAATTAGAATAAAGACGGTATATGATGTGTTCATATTATCTGCAATATGCATTGTTCCTTTTTAAGTTAGGGTGCAAGGTACGCACATTAACGTGATCAATCTTTCAATGGATGCGTACAATTAAACGGATATACATAGAGAAAGAGAAAAACAGTCGGGCTGGTGGATTTTATCTGCTGCTGGCCCGGCTGGCCGGTGCTGAAAAAAGTTAGTTTCCACCCCTGGTAAGATGGGGTGGGTTTATAGACTGTGGGATAGGATGAGTTATACACAAAGAGGCTTGTGTGTGGGATGGAGTGGGTTAGTAGAGAAAAGGGATTGTGACTGTAAGGTGAAGTGAGTTTAAGACAATGGGGATTGTGTGTGGCATGGGTGGGCTTATAGACAAAGGGGCTCATGTGTGGGATAGGATGGGTTTTTGAAAAAGGGGCTTCTGTGCAAGATGGGGTGAGTTTATAGAAAAGGGGCTTATGTGTGGGATGGGATGGACTTAAAAGTTCCTTGTCCAAGTAAGGGGCCAACGTATAAATGACATATAATGTACATGTATGAGGGTGTATTTAATAGAAAAGGGGAAAACAGTGTAAATACTTACAATTCTACTTCTATGGTTGCACTTGAACATCCATGCTTAACAAATTCCCCAAACTATAGACAATATAAACAAGGGTACAGCATATCTGTTAATAGTTCACACAGTGATTTAATACTAATACATTGTACACACTTTATTTATTTATTTATTTATTTATATACTAGATTTAACAGAGAGTCCAGTTCAGCAATGCTGGTTTAAATGGAGCCCTGTGTAACAAAAGACCAACAAGAAAC
>JANVCJ010085909.1:0-10805 GCA_026413505.1 Epizoanthus ramosus
ACATACATACATACATACATACATACATACATACATACATACATAATCTTTATTTAAACACGGTAAAATCATCAGTATCAGCATAAAATAACCAACGATATTTTGTATGTACAAAGATATGACTTTTCTCAACACTTTTGATACCCGGTATCTTATGGATTTTCGTATGATAAAAATGATAATCAACATGTCATTAACCCTTTAAGGCATAAGGGCGGGGGATTTATTTTGACCCCCCCTAAGATTTTTCGACCTCAAAATTTTGGCATTTGACCAATCGCCAAAATCCTTTTAGTAACTTTAGCCAGATAACGAGCGAGTGTTTTGACGCTAATTAGGGTGACGTCAGCACTGATTACGTCATCGGAAAAAAAGTGTGCAAATTAGGTTTTGCTTTGAGAAGATCAAAACATTTGGAGAAAATGGCTCAAACATCCAATTTTCACGTCGTGGAACTGTGCGAAGGCTGCACAGTAGATCGGCATGTCGTGCCACTTGTATGTCGACTGTTGGTTATTGTTGTCGAAACAAAAAGTTCAAACAGGTAATTAACTGTATTTAAGCTATTCTAACTGAAGTATTTATTTATGGATCAAAACACCATTGTCATTGAAGTATCAAACAGACTTCGCCTTGTCAACGACACGGGGATGTTGCCCACTTCACTGAAACCCAAGAAAATGAAAACACGAGGAAGCAGCCGGTATGTGTTTTATGAGAAGCTCAGTAGCAGGTTGTACAATTACTATACATTTACCTTTTATCTTTTTTTCTCCAAAATGTTTTAGCTTAAAGAAACGCGAGAGTTCAATGAAACTGGCAGTTAAAGTTGTCAGCCTCGATCGAAACAGCATTTGAGTTATCCATTTTTGTAGAACATAAAGCAACTTACAAACTGTCATAAATTGAACCTCGGAAAACTGTAAGAAGTATACTGACAGTTTTATGCCCAGCTGCAAAGTTGAAAGCATGAAAGCATGAAAGCATGAAAGTGTACGACAATAAGTGAAGCATGAAGTTTGCTGTCGTAGATCAGCATGTACTTATTCTCGTAAGCCTGCGATTGTACGATCCAGTACTAGGACGTGTCCATTGAACAGTAGGTACTTAGTGATATAAGTTCTTCATACAGAGATGATACAAATTTCTGAACGAAGACTGGGTCAGTTGACAAAAACCTGCTGACGTGATGAGCTATGGTAACGCAGAGTCGAAGTTGACTTGTATTTACATTAGTTTCGTAAAGTGATACACTGCTAACTTTGGATGGGTCCTTTCTGGGTTCTCAATCCCAAAGAAAATTAACACATCCTTGTCCTCTGGTGCAATTGCAACTTGGTGAAATACCTATTTCGCATCGCCCACTATGCCATTTTGTGAAACCTGAAACCGATCAGAATGTTCAAAGTCTTGGACAGTAACTATATTGCCTTGTGCCTGGCACTAGCATCACAGACGATTTTCACTTTGGTAGTATCGTATCCTTGTCTCCTCACGAATCACAGAGTGGTGTGGGATATAGTGCACTCCTCCCATCTCTGTTTGGGATTCATCTGGCCCTTTCTCGTCCACTTTACTTGGTTCTTTTAAAGCAAAGAGACAAATCTAGAGCAATAGATGCTTTGTTAAAATCATTTGATATATAATAAAAATAGAGGGCCAATTACTGGACCCTGGGGTACTCCGCAAAGCACAAGGCGTTGTTCAGACAGTGACAAATTGTTTTCTATTACTTAAATAAGATCGAAGCTAGTTATTGGCTATTCCTCGTATACCATAATGATATGATCCATTGCATCAAACGCTTTGCATAGGCCTAAGAATATACCAAAAGAAATATTTTGTCTTCCAATTGCTCTTTCGATTTTGTCTACTATTAGTAATATGGCTTGGATTGCGGTAGAGCAGTTACTTCTGAAACCAAACTGGTTTTCGTCGAGAAAATATATTTTTTCAAGGAATATTATCCGTCTGTTAAACATTGCTTTTAAATAAGAAATGGGGCGATATAGTTAGACATAACGGCACAACGGAGGGGTTGTCGCAGTGGTAAGATCTGTGCCTCCCACCCTAAGGTCCCGGGTTCAATCCCTGGCCTGATCAAGGGTTGAATATTTGTGTGACCTTCTTTCCCGCTAAAGTTCACTCAGCTTTCTATCCTTCCAAGGTCGGTAAAATGAGTACCAGCATACATGGACCGCATGAAAGCGGCTGCCAGAAGCGCCTATATATGCTTTCGGTTCGCTGGGGGTAAATTGATCATAATGTATGGCGCCTTTCAGCATATTCATTTTAGAAAAGACGTGATATATATGTACCAATAGACATGCACTGCTAGTTTTATGATCAGGTATCGCCCTAGCAATTTTTATCTTGTCGGGGATCGGCCATACCAGATGGAAATGAGTTAAACAGGCAGCTCAAAGGTTTACTTAGTACAACCTTAATAACGATTTTGAGAAATTGAACTGGAATACTGCAGGGGCCAGAGGCTTTATTTTCGTTCAGTTTAATAGTTCTTATTCTTCAATTTTCCTAGGTGTTGTAGGATTAAGATAGAAGCTGGTGCACTGACGTTGTATCAGATCAGTATTCAATATATGATTTGTTTACTTGAGGAATAGAATAAGCAAATTTCGAGTCGATAGAAGCGAAATATTCATTAAATGCATCTGCAATCATTTTTTTATCCGGAATGATTATATTATTTATTACTGTGTTAGGAGGGCACGAAACCCCGTTGCGTTAGCTGTAATTAGCTGATTAACACCTTTCCGTGTGTTTTCATGTTATTTTAAAAATTCTCAAAAAATATTGTTTAAAATATTGTTGTATACTTTGTTGACTATATGTTTAATTTTATTTCAATATATTTCTTTACAGCATAGCCTGTTATCTATCAAGAACGTCTAAAAGTTTAGTAGCCGTTTTAATAATAATAACAATAATGATCAATTTATATAGTGTCTCCTTCTTCTTCCGTGTTCTCATCTCCATCTTTGTGAGGATCCAAGAGGTGCCATACAGTAAAATATGTTATATGATATAAAAATAAATTTAAAACTCTTGCGATATATATAGGAATTATGGAATTCATTTAATATAAAAGTGCAAAAAATATATAGATAAACACGTTAAAAAGCTTGTTTGAAAATAATGTTTTAACTTTAGTTTTCAAAACGTTCAGCGATACAGATTGCCTGATTTCATTTGGTGGCAGAGACTGAGAAAGCTCTAGCGTTATAGGTTTTAAGGCTAAATTGTGGCGCAGATAAGACTGAGCTTTTTGGATGAGACGGAGGCGAAATAGAGGGTTGTAGTGCTGCAGAAGTTCTTTCAAGCACAGAGGAGAGTGGATCGGAGATTATTCGCAAGTTGGGTTTTGAAAACAGCATTATGTCAGTAAATATATTAACTGATAATGGTATCTCCCTATGGCGGGGTTTATTATTACAGTCAAAAGACGAATATTATAGAGTAATTTATTTCTTCTTCCGTGTGCTCATCTCCCTCTTTGTGAGGATTCGTATGAGTTTGGGGCAGGTGCAGTGATCATAATGTTTATATTTGATAATTTAAAAGTTCATAGATAATACTGTAGGATAAATCAAAATTATAGCATTCTCCGAAATCAAATTTATTGTGGTTGTAATACAAACAAGGAATTATTTAATTGTTTTTGGAACCTTTTTATTCGTATCTTTCGCAGGAAAATGCATTATAAGGAAGAGCCACAAGTGGACATTTTATAAAATTAGTGATTTAAAAGGTGCTATAGAAAATACTTCATAGCTTTTAGCAGTTATATTTTATGTGTGTGAAACTGTCTTAACGCCAATTTCTACTTGCTAATGTCAGTTAGAGCATTTCAAATAATCAATTCGTGCGCACGTTAGTGATTTTGGTTATTATGGATAAAATTAAAGAGCCAGCGTAATATAAGTGTTAATGGAAATGTATTACGTGGTCACGTTCTTGGGTTTAGGAGGATTGTTTTGTCTTTGGCGACACGCTAATCACATTGCATTTTTCTGAAATGTTTTTATTTTGCTTGGCGACTGAAGCTGTTATGCCACAATCAAAGTCATTAAAAACAAAAACAAAATGAATCAGTGGCTGGAAAGTGGCTTAAAAGTAGTTGTCTAATTTGCTTAACTGATACATTGCCAGCTCCAAGAAAGATTGAATTAGGTAGGCGCGCTACTGCCCATAGTTTGACTTGTGAGGATAATTAGAACACACTACCCAAATTTCACTACGTTATGTAACTTCAAGGCCCTGGTAAGACATCGATCCGATCATGACTCGAACGAAATTCAACAATTAAGCGCAGGATAAGTTAGACGTTTGTCCCGATTAGAACGCCATAAGATTAATGTCGATCTTAGCATGAGTCGAACTAAATTCATAAATAATAATTAGTTGCCGTTTTTGTCCCTAGGAACTGGTTCACCTCACTCAACCCCTGGGGGGAGGGGTGTACTCAATAAAGTTTCAAACGTTGGGGAGGGGGCGGGCTCCGCCCCAAGTTTCGCGTATCCTTGCGTATACCAATTTTGATTGAAATGGTTCCCCATACCGAGACCAAAGCTGCATTCCTTTCCTATACCTTGAAATTATGGAGGAAGTTATCGATAGATCTCGATAGTACATATTGTAAGCAAAAAATTGAAAATTGAATTCAATAAAACAACTATGTGAACGATACGTAAGCAGGCCTATAACTAACACGGTTTTGGTGTTATCTTGGTAGTTTTGATAATGAATGTCTCAGGACGTGAAACAAAGTGATTCAATCGTGATTCGTGAAGAGGAAAGACAGCTCAAAATAAAAATTAACCAATTTAAATATCGTATTTGCATGGAATATGTTTTCTTTTATTTGTTTGTTTTAGTCTAGACGCTAACTGTTAGAGATTGTTTCATGGGCTAAGTGAAATCACTCTATATAAAAATAAATATATATGAGGATAAAGCCATTAAATATGTAAACTGCTGGAAACGTCATGGCATCCAGCACTATTTGTGCACTTTAATTCAGATATTGCCTATATAATATATTATACTCGGTACTAGCACATGTTGATGCCGGCACATGTTGATGCTAGAAAATATACTTACCCTAAAGTGAATTATTATCTACAGAAATAACTCGTAGTCGTGGCAGCTGAATGGCCTTGTGGCAACAAATAACAGATGACGTGCGCGAAAACGATCTGGGAACACTATATGCCATGCGCGCGCGATCACGCTCACCAGGCCATACTGCGGATGAGTGATACCGATATCCTAACTTCTCGAATAATGTTACGATTAGGAGTTGCTGCCTAACGGCAGCAATTATCTTATAAACTCAATCTGCAGAAAGTACTGTTTCGTCCTTTGAGGACTCGTCAGTGCAGCTCGGAGATAGATTTGAGACTGAAATATATTAGCCGCCCTAAGGGGTAATGGATACACTTCGCAACTGACTAGTGATGGCTGTGCACTTGCATTGGTTATACAAGAGTGCGCAATGAAAAGCAGAACTGGATAAACTAATATTTTTAGAACATGAAGATCGATAAAGTTGTTAAAAGGTTTCGAAAACGTCAGTGTGGTGCTGGATAAACTATTTCTTAGAACGTTAAAATGCTAAGAGTATTAAACCATTAAGATGGATAAAAGTAATTGCTAAAAGGTTTCTAAACGTCAGTTACACTGTGTTTCAGGCCGAGGCGATTGTCAGTATAATTCGAACTAGCTTCGAAATGCCGGCATGCAAACACAGAAAAATCAAATCACAAAAAGCCACCCTAAAAGACTTAAACGCACTATTCTAACGTTGTAATTAGCTTTAAAAGTCAGTCTAACGATCGCCTCGGTATGAAACACAGTCTAACTGATGTTTTAGGCACCTTTTATCAATTTTATCCATCTTAATCTAAACAAAATCGTCTTGAAATACATAATTTTGTGTAATTTGAGTAAGGAAATATTACACTCATTATCCTATCTGTTAGTACTGACACGATCTACTTTACCTCTCAATGATACAAGTTATACTGAACGTGACTAGAATTTTGGGCATTAAAAATATTATTTAGTAAGTGGTAACTAATCTTTAATACTTCTGTTCTTCTCTGGATACAAAGACCTTTGTTATATTTGGGGAAGCTTGGAAAAGTTTAAAATAATAGGAAAATAGAAACAATTAAAATCGATAATTTTTCTATGAATTAATATTTACGAAAAAATATGTTCAAGGTGACAATAAATAATAACTGGTAACTTGGTGACCAGTAGTGTTCATTAGAAATGATCCGTTGTTCAAATCAATTTGTTTGCTTGATAAGTTATGTGACATAGAATCTGCAACACAAACCAGAGTGTCCATCAGGGCGTGTGATGATGGGTACCCAAGAAAGACGAGTAGTCTTACTTTTCTTGCTGGTTCTACAGGTTTCATCTGGTAAGTATCAGATATTGGATTATTTTGACTTCTTTTCATAGGAAAACCTTGGTAATAAACTATCCTTCCTTTATTATTGTAAAAGAGGCTTTGGACAGAAGCACTGAATCACAGTTCTGCTTTATTTTTTATTGCAAAACTGTGAAAGAGAATTGTGTGAACGCAGCTGGTTCAGTCGAAAATATCTCCCACTGGCGAGCGAGAGGGTCTAATTCTTAAACCCCAAATTTCTGCAGGGTTATATTTTTGCGACCTTCTAGCGCCACACCCGGACGCCATACTGTTGGTATAATCTACTTTTAAGTTAAACTTGGCACACTTGTCGCACTGGAAGAGTAGGAGCTTGCTTTAAATTAGTAGTGAGTGCAAGCCATAAAAACGTTTCTCCCTAAAGAAATATGATAGTTTCTCTTCCTCCATTTTGTATAGAATAACTCTCTTAGGACATTTCAGCGAGTTCTTAACTATAATTACCACAATTTAAAATGATATATCCTAAAATGAATAACTTAATATACAGCTCTTTCTTCAGTTGTTGGTTACATATTTGATGATGGCCAAGTTAGTTTAAATATATATTATTTTACCCTGTATATCATTCAAGAACAAAAAAAGAGGGTTGAGGGCCACATGGAAGATTACTTAAGTGTAAATGTGTTACCTTCATTAACTACAGTGATTTATCTTTATCTTATGTATGAATAGAATAAATGAATAGAGGTCTCAGGAGACATCCTACAGGGAGGATTAACCATCATACTGCTCTACCTGAGATAACTTCTACATTTTGTGAAAATTTTATATAATTACTTTTATTTGCCACAGTGGAGCATCTATAACAACAACAAAAACAACAACAGAATATTTATTTATGCCTATTACACTTTGTTTTTTAAGAACAAACTTAATAAGAACATTGAGGATGAAATCGTCTGAAAATTAAGAGCAAACTAAGAACAAACTGAGGCTGAAACAAAATTTTCATATACCGGTAAGAACAAGACGAAACACCGACAAATGACGAGATACAACATCCAATCACTTACTGTTGCTATGTAATGCTTCTAACAATCTTCGTTTTCCAGCAAATTATTATTTCAGATATACAGTCATAACTACTTACTATAACTACTTACTACTTACTAATTCCAGAGTGATTGCTTATGTTAACTAAACACTTCAAATTGAAAGTGAAAGTGTCAAAAAAGCACCTAAATAATTTTAGTTGATTTCAAATCCCTACGGAAAACACATCTATAATAAGAACAAAAGAAGAACATTTTGAGCCTCAAATTGTCAAAAAAATAAGACCATTGAGCCTGAGTGAAATTTTACTTGTCCTTAAAAAAGGTGTAGTTATAAATTGCAAATATAATGATGACATTAAATAGACAGAAATAAGGTAATAGTCACCTAGCATAACCATTGGGATAATTTAGCTGGGTGACAAGCACATATTTAATTAGCTTTAAGTTACGGTCAAAGCAATAATAAACTGAATAGTAGTGTCATACTTTTAACGATAAACGCACATCTCAAAATCTGGCGAGAGAGAGTGTGTGGCCCTGAGAATGTATTCAAGAAGATTATACAGTAATCTCTACTTATAATTGTTTTAGCAAGTACAATAGAAGACTGAAGCTAAGATCAATTTACTAAGCGGTATGCAAATTACATTGATTTCGTAACTAAGAGTGTTCATTTATGCAATTTAGATTTAATGTCTAATTCAAATTTTCATTCAACAGGTTTTTCTATCAGTAGAAACATAGAGAGATAGTTTTCAGTAGTTTAAATGATGGGACATTTTAAAACAACGGAGTAACATTTTGGGCTCTTGGGAAATTTGGTATGAACAGCGAGCTATGCAGTACAACATTGCTAGTATACCTCGTCTTAATATTTTATACCATTTAAGCTTACTTTTCATGATATTTTACTGAATTGAATGTTTGCCAGCCAATATATGTGATATGCCGCTTCCTAATCAAATATACTGACCAAACAGGCATTTACCTAGTTACAATGAATCGGTCTTTAAAGCATCAGTCTTAATATCGTTAATGTAATCATTTAAATTGTAAATACTTTTTTGCTCTGACGAAGGGCTAACGCTCGAAACGTCAGCTGAGATCTTTCACCCTCACGGGTGATCAATCTCATCATCTAAATACTAAATCCTGGAAGCTGAAAAGAGGCGCTCCCTCACTTCACTTATTGCCACCTGGTATGGCACTTTTGTAAAACCAGCGATGCACGAAAACTGGAACGATTACAGGAACGAGGGTTAAGAGCAGTGTTTAAGGATAAGAACTCGTCTTATCAAGAACTGTTACAGAGGGCAAAACTTCCAACCCTCTATAACAGACGGCTTCAAGATATTTGTATACTAATGTATAAAGTGAAACACAAATTAAGTCCACCGAATATTTGTAACATTTTTAGCGAGCATAAGTCCCATTACAATTTAAGACAATCTGATTTCTCCATTCCTAGGTTTAATACAGTTACAAATGGAAAGCACTCTCTAAGATACCTAGGTCCGAAACTATGGGGAAAGCTCTCGTCTGACGAAAGGGCAACAAAGACACTCTCAGGTTTTAAAAGAACAATTAGAAAGAAAGATCTTGCTACATTTTTAGACGCCGGGTGCAGAAATTGTAATTTGTGTAATTCGTAATTTGTAATTTGTAATTCGTAAAAGATTTTTAACATGATAGACCATTTATGTATATATACATATCATATTAGCTTCTTGTGTCCCCATATTGGCATGGTATATTTTCCCATGCTAGTAGGTCTTGACACGTTAATAAAGTTTATTATTATTATTATTATTATTATTAAGTATAAAAATATTTATTTGAAATGAATGTAGTATCACATGATCTTTAATTTTTTTTACCAATATGTATATTCTTTCCCCTTATCTAATGTAAGGCACTTAGAACCTTTATGTATAGGTGCAATATAAGTTTTATAGTACCGAGCTTTTCACCTGAAGGCAGAATTTTACACGAAACAAACAAGATAGTACGTAGACCACAAGGGATGCAATAGGTGCTAATTGATATGTCACAGTCGATAGCTACCAGAACACGTTTGCAGCGAGCTTTTTACCTGAAGGCTGACTATGCAGGTTTATATTATCAACAATACACCTCTTGGAAAACCCTTAAAACTATCGCTGTATCTGCTCTCCTCATGTCAGCTCTCCTTGTGTATGTGTCAGCCTGGACATGCTGGAGCTCTACTTGCGGCAAAAAATTTCGAGTGATGTCAAGGTACCCATAACGACATGATGTCGAATGACGTAAAAATACCCATAACCCTGTGTGGGCAAATGAGTGGGTCCGGACAAACAGAAGGACACAAATGATCAAACTGATACACGCTCGGCAATATTAATTATTATTGTTGTCACTATGTGTTTTCTTGTATAATTTAATAATAACTTATGTAGTAGTTTTGAAATGAAAACAATGTTTCAAGGGTCAAGAAAAAACCTACAAAATAATGCAAATTAAGGTTTATAAATGAACAAAATAATGAAAGTTTGAACACATTTCATCCTAGCCCTGACAGCTACGTTGCTCATACAACCAGTTACATGTATGATATATGCTTGAGGCATAAAGAGGAGAAAACATTATAAGTTATAATCAATTTACATAATGTAATATTAAAATGCCAAAATTTAATTTTGCATTTTTTTTATAGAATCCAGATGTCAAAGAGGAACTGGATAAACCACGTTTTGGGGACTTGGTGAAAGAGGAGCAGTTTTCCACAAAGACAAGGAATCTTAAGGAGAAATCATGTGTCTCTGCAGATGTAGTAAAGATTACCGAACTTGAAAACAAAATTAAACGGCTAGAGGAGGTCAATCAAGAAAAACAAGATTGTATAGAATCTTTGCGTGATGAGAACTCATACCAGAAAATACAAATACAAAATTACAGTAAAGACGTGACAATCCTCAATAAAATTAGTTCAGTATATTACAAAGGTTGTAACACATATCTGCAGACTATGGGTGTCATGCAACATCAAGACAATGCAAATTCATCAGAATCATTAGAGGTACATGTATGTTCGTTGTTACAAAGTACATATATATATATATAATCACAATTGCTGTATTTTGTCATTTTAGAGGTTATTTTGTTGCCATGGAAACACTGTGGCAACCTAAAACAATAATCTGTTGAAATATCTTAGTGTTAAGAGTAAATAATAACTAGATCTAATTAAAGATTTATCATCTACGGTATACATGTTGCATACCTGTGTCAACCAATTAAGTGGTTGTCCACTTCTTGAATTTATGGTATGTGTTGGCTGAGTCATGTCG
>JANVCJ010085920.1:0-10805 GCA_026413505.1 Epizoanthus ramosus
GCATCCCCCCCCCGACCCCACCGCCCCCCCCCCCCCGGCCCCCCCCGCCCCCCCGCCCCCCCCCCCCCCCCCCCCCCCCCCCCCCCCCCCGGGCTGGCAAGGAATTTGATGCCAAAGATGAAAAATGTATCAGATGCCCAAGGGTGCAGCAAGATATTGTTTATAAGAAAAACATATCCCAAAATGTACCTAGAGATATATTTTAGTGTTAAGTCCCCTACCCAGGAAAAAAGGAATCATGTCAAATCCCTGCTCGTTGCTCCTGTTTCCCCTCCCTTGCTAAACAGTGATAGGTGTGTGCACATTATAAATATAGTGGATTTGAATCCAAAGTTTCCACCATATATGACTCACCAGCATAAACAAATCTTCCTGGAGCAGACCGACAATACTGCTTGTTTCTGTACATCAGAGTCACCTCCACTACCCCTGGGATTGGCCGCGGTGGTGCCTGAACACGGATAGCATGTGGTGTGATCAGCTGTTGAGGAAATGAAACCAATTAATCCTCTGAGTTTACGTTCATCTTTCAGCAGCAAGGCTACCATTCATTGTCTCAAAGTGACTAACTGTTTTTCTGATGGAAGGAAATGCAAAAAATTTAATATAATCCCAAGCTGAGTCAATACTTCAACAAGCAGAATTGCAGAAACCAAAACAGTTATTTATGATAGCTGTATACGTAACTTGCCCAGAAAAACATGGCATAAATTTCTGATAATAATCCAAAAGCATACTTTCATAAAAGACATTTTCGGAGGTACTTCAAATTCACGTTGAGCATGTTTAAGCTTGACTTTGGCACTTCACGGTATAATAATAATAATAATAATAATAATAATAATAAATTACATTATTGCAGTCTGTAAAAACACTATAATATTTATTATATCAAATAAGACCAACAGATTACAGAACACTCACCTCACACCAAACAATAAGTGAACCAAACACAACCTGAAGTCCATCAAAGAAATTGTCTCCAACAATAATCACATTGGTGCCACCAGTTGTCCATCCCTCATTTGGACAAATAGCCTTGATACATGGAGATGCTATAGATACAGTTGACAACAAAATATTTGATCATTTACTCTAGCCTATATCATTTTATTATCACATCATATATCATCTCCTACTATAGTTATATATATTCATTGATTATTAATATCATTATATTATACACATTGTCATATATAAATGCTAAAATATATATTTATTTACATGGTATATTACAACTTACATTATAACAACTGTGTTTTACTTGTCCATTGGAGTGGACACCCTGAATACTGCTTATCAAATAAATAAACATTAACATCATTATTTATTAAATAAAATTATTGTTAGTATTAAATCATCACCACATCATCCCCCACTTGGAACATTCAAATATAACCAACCAGAAATTCCAGTTCACTGCTAGTTTCCTTTGCTGTAATTAATTGGCTTCCAACACTCCTCCCCCTCAGAATTTCCAATGGCCCTCTGCAAGGGGGGGGAGGGGGTGTATGGTTCTGGAACCATACACATTTACCATTACTAATCTAAGTACTAGCTACTTACTGTCGGTCATATCAAGTCTCCTTGCTCGTCGTCCATGTTTGGAGTTGTTATGAACAAACATATTGTCAGAGCAGCCCAGCATGCCAGTCACATGATCCAAGGTTAATGACACATGAACCTGCAAAAGTATTGAGTGTTTCTTGTTGCTGTTTCATATTAATTAGAAACAATTCTACAGTAACTGTGGGAGATGTGGTGGCCTACGTGGAATTAGAAGAGTGTTGGACCTTAATTCCTAGAGGTTCAAACCCTTAAATTATTCTTGGGGTTCAAACCTGGTCACACCCAGCACTATAATTAAGTTTTATAAGGTCCTTGGGAAAGGCATTTACTCTCACAATGAATATTGAATGAAGACTCAGAAGACTGAATCCCCAAAACAGGAAGTTCAGAGTGTATACAGCAAGGATTCAAATTTGGTATTCACATCCCATTTTAAGTCCCTGATAAAAACACCCTCCATGAAAATAAACCCAAAACAATTTGAACATGAAGATCTATGCAAACCAACATCAATTGGCTCATATTTGTATAACTACTGATAAATGTATACTTAGAGTAACCATGATTGTTTTCAAGATAAAAAAATCCTCTCCAATCTGAAGCCCCCCTCAGAACATTTAAGATAACCAAAAATATTGCCCCAAAAAGCCCTTTGAATGAAGATAAACTCTGGCACTATTACTGTTAGTTAATGACATAACAATGCCTATCAATTGAATGATAAAAGTATAAATATATATTATTATTGTTTAAAATAATTGCAATAACAACAACAACAATAATTTATTTCCACCGTTTTTAACAAAAAAGTATTAATAACAAATATTGAAAATTAACAGTAAGTAGTGGCTGGGCACCCAAAATAACTATTAGAGCTAATCTAGTCGGGTGCCCATTATAAAGAAAATTGATAGATGACATGCCTGGATATAGTGGAGGAAAATTAAAACAAAACATTACATTTACACAGTTGATTATATGTCTATTACATGTATACAAAAAAGCAAGAATAATAATTAATGTAGTAAGAAGAAAATTAAAGACAGAAAAAGGCCAGGAAAACGGGGAGCAATGCAGTATAATTGGCCACTTAAAACACATCTTGGGATTGGTTATCTGATCTCAGCCCATGAATCATAATAGTAAAGTGCTGAACTGGGATCCAGGGTATCAACTATTAGGGCCTACAGATGATTAAACTTGAGATTTGTAGGCCAAAAAGTTAACAAACAACAAATTTGAAATAAGAACTTACATTGAAACATTCTTAACATGGAAAGCAAAACTGACAATTTGTAGGCCAAAAACCCTTAAGCGACACCATGTGGTCAATTGGTACTTTACCACTCTTAAGGAACTATATATGGACAGTTATAATTAACAAACATAGATAAAAATATAGACGGAATTTCATTTAATATCTGTACCTGAAATCTCCTCATATCTCTTGGGTTTCCAGCATTCTTGAGACAGTTCTGGTTGCACTTCATGAAGAACTTAAGATAATATCTGGGAATAAAGAATGTTGTTATAATATCTTATACAATTCTATATATGTAACTTTAATACAGGTATTTTCAGTAAATTTTCCACATATAATTATTTTGATCTCAGGATAATACTGATAGAAGACAGGAAAAACGTGATCATTATGAACCAAATGTAAGTGTTTTCCAACTTCCCAAGTGTTTATTGCAGCTTTAATAAGATAACAAGAAATTTAGTGGAACAACGAGAAACAGAAGTTAAACAATATCTATACAAACATATTATGTTTATATAACAATGTTTAAACACAATGAGTTTAAAACAAGTGAATATGATTTTTGATAAGAAATAGTACGTTGTCATACAATGCTCATATATTTCTGTTAGTGAAACATATAAACTGCTTCTTTTTAAATGAAGAAAATAGTTGTCTTAGGGTTGGTGCTTTATGTGACGCTGGGGGCCTATTTCAAGCAATACAAGAGAGGACTAATCGATAGAAAATCTAAATAGTGGAATATCAATCGTTCTTTGTAAGAGGAGATTAATGTACACTTGTAGTGGAAATAATTTTGAGAAGAGCTTGTGCATTAGTGCAGCTAGTAAGCAGACTTCAAATAAATGTTATTGTTATTATTATTTATGGTCCATGCCTAATTAGTAATGTGAATATTATTTTTCAGTTTCTCCACAGATTGTAAATACTTTTGTGTCTCTGATTACTGTCACTGAAGGTAATGACTTGGTTGTTAACTGTTCAGCTACTGGTAAGCCAGCACCAAATGTTACTTGGACTAACTCTGATACCACCCAGGAACTGAATGAATCGATATCCAGCGCCCTGTTGGAGCTAAAGAACATCAGAAGGGACAGTAACAGGGATTACATCTGCACAGCCACAAATGTCATCAATACTGTGACTAAGGTTCTGCATCTTGATGTGCAGCGTAAGTACATGTGACTTCCTGTTTGCGTCCAATCTGTTTCGCTGATTGGTATATTTACCAGTTACATATAGGCTTTACCGTATCTGCAGTATCCGGTGATGAGGTCAGAGAGACATAATTTGAGCACAGTTTAGCATATATGTGCACAAGTTTCAACTGGAAAGATCTGTTGTTACAAAGTGTCTGGTTTCGACGCTAGAATAAAATATGACTAATATGAGGAAACAAATCTTACTTATACAGCGCCTTAAAGTACCATATAGTTCGTTGGACTCCGCTGTTAGATCTATCAGTGTCTCAACAATTTTAAATTGAATTTAAATAATTGTTAGGTTTTTTCTTTTTTTAACTTTTAGATTTCCTAGATTCTTTTATTTATATTTAACCTAAATGTTTTAAATTTTCAGACTATTATTATTATTATTATTATTATTATTATTATTATTATTATGTCCCACGTTGATAGTTAGTGTGCTAGTATAAGACACATTCGTAAAATGTATGAGGTTATAGTAAGAAAGAGGAAAACTTTTTTCCATTTTACATAACTTGAGGTAAACATGTCGGAAATTGGGAGAACACGATTGAGCATAAGGGATATATGACACATAAGGGAGTTTTTTTTTCACAATTAACATCATGGACTAATTAGTTCGTCTACCAGAAGAAAGCAACGAATCTAATTATTCCTTACTCTTCAGACAAACCTGAGATAGTAGCGGGAGAGAGTAACACAACAGCAGGAACCTGGGCAGGACACACAATAACTCTCCAGTGTGTGGCTAAGGGAAACCCTCCACCGAAGGAGTTCAAATGGTTCAATCCAACGGGCGGCGAAATCACTGTGGGTAAATCCAACATAACAGATGGCAGTAGGATTGGGGTGTTTACAGCATCTGACCCACGTGACTACGGACAGTACAAGTGTCGTGCTATCAACGACATAGGAAGTGTTGATCATATCATATCTGTTCATCGTTGGTGTAAGCGTTACATATAATATATATATAGTAATAGATAGACTGGGAAATATGATCTACATAAACACGTTCGTAGTAGCTTTATAAGCTAATAGAGATAATAAATTAAGCATGAAGAAGCACTACATTTTTATGAATCAATCGTAGAGCAATTGATATTTTGTATTGAATTAATAATATTTAATGAGCATGTAGTATATAAGATATATAAGATGATATATGTTAATTAATTAAAAAACCTGCAACTCGGATATACGGAATTACATGTTTCATCTACACTCTGTGTGCACATACATATGAATGGCTTTTTAACATCTGTGGCATAGTGAAGCTAATTGACTATATAGAAAAAGATGGCGGATGTACATTTAACCACAATATCTTGCTAACCTATTACAGCGAATAGGCACATAGAAAGCCAAATTGGTTTGTACTAAAAATATTGTGAATGCTAGTTTTAAAGTTTTTAGGACCTTTCAGTGCATTTTTATCAGAGTTTTGGGGGTTTTCGTGCGCTACGAATTATGGGTAAATTAAATATACCAGTCGCCATCATTTTTTATTATGGTCAGTTGTGCAGCTGTTACCATTAAAAGTTGATTATAAGGATATTTTCAATTTGTCGGAAAGACAACCAATTTTTAAAAAAGGAATGATTCCTCTACCTAACGCCAATTGTAAAGCAATTAATACTTGAAAGCCGCCACCACAACATTTGAAAAACGCTTCCTTTTTTATATTTTGGTTCTAGTACCCATTGTAATCGATTAGCAGGCACGGGACTATAGTTAAATTATAGCTTAAAGACAAATAACCACTCATACAAAGCGGTTGAGTATGAAGGGTTCTCATAGTCGTAGGTGTTCGTCCAAATACCCCCCCCCCCCCCAGCTCCCTATGCATTTATGTTACTTCCAAATGCTTATGCCTTTAAAAGTCTACTAACACTGAATGTGGTACTTTAGCTGCACCAGGTAAGCCGGTGATCACTGTACATGCCAACAACATACAGGCCTCTAACGTCAAGGTCGACTGGAAGGAGCCATCCAACAATGGAGGAAGTGCCGTGATTGACTACAGGGTGGAGGTATACATGGACAAGAATACTCTAGACCGGCCAGGGGAAGTTGTGACTGGTACAAACACGGTTATAGAGAACATGAGACCAGGGACAACCTACAGAATCAAAGTCTTTGCTAGGAACATTGTTGGAATCGGAGAAGCTGCCATAAATGATATCACTACAAGACCTGAAGGTAGGACGGAAATAAGCTAACGACACATGTATCCCTTAAGTTACTGGCTAGGAAGCATAACCACAGTTGACATTATTTTCTTATTTGGTTACTGTCACTGATCAACTGTGTGTCCATTGAACAGGGACACCTGGGAATCCAATATTACTAAAGAATGAAACCAAGATCTCTAAAGGAGACATAACACTGCGATGGTCAGCGGCTACTGAGAATGGCGGTAAAATACTGACGTACACCGTGTGGAGAAGGCAGCAGATAAGTAGCGGAGCTGTCACTCGATGGTCTGCACAGAACACCTCCAGTTCTGATCTACAGTATAAAGTATCTGGGCTAGAGTTGAACAATAGCTACTATTTTATTATTACTGCCTGGAACAGATATGGAGAAAGTTTCTTTGATGAAACCAAAAAGAAGAGAGTCAAGTTAGTTCTAGGTATGGATTTGTTTTATTGACTGACAAATAGTCTGCATTTTCGTCTACTACATAAAAGGGGATTCAGCTCCATATGTTTGCCCGATATTCTTTTTAATTTTGTTCATATTTATTGAAGAGTCTTGCCTTAGAAAAGGGCCTCTTCATTTATTATTTCTGTGAACGCAAAGTTTCAACAGGCGATAAACTGTTAACCAAGAACTGTCTCTGGAATTTTGCCGTTCACTTGTCTTTGCAATATGGGATATTTAGGTTTGGTGCTTCTCCCTGATGTCGTCAGTGATGTTGTAACTGAGATTATCTGACGTAGCGTGGATAGTATGTTTAGATCTATGTATATCTGCTAGTGCAACATATATAAATTTGGTAGTTTAGAAGAAAATATTGTAACTGATAGTTTTAGGATTGCAGATGTTCTAGTGTATGTGATATTTGTCTTTTTTGTTTTGTTTTTAGGATCAGCTCTTCCAACATCAAGTTCTGGTAAAATCATAAAATATGGTATTGTAGAGGAGTGATTAATGGTAAAATACAAGTATACCTTCATTCATGGAAAATATTCAGAGTACAAAAAGTAGTCCGTGAATGTATTGATACAACATTTTTTTGTATTGTTATAATAATAATAATAATAATAATAATAATAATGATGATGATCCTGATGATGTTGGATGAGAAACCTCTGTAAACAACATCGCTTTGGGAATGGCTGGGGGTAGAAAGCTACTCTTTCTTTCACAATTATTTTATTAGACAATACATTTTTAATAATATTTTGTTACGGAGACCTGCTTTATAACATCGTCCCAACCCTTTTCTTACACAATTGTAGATTGCTTCTAATTTGCTTCTTATAGATATTCAAGAATTGTTTTCATATAGTGTTGCACTAATCTTAGAGATTCCGATAAAATATAGTTTGGTAGGTTATTATCATTCTAAATAAACTTTGTCAAATGTCTTTATTAGACTTTTATTTTCTCACATGCCATTAGCTGGACAGACACAAGACGCTGTTAGTACCAAAGATGCAGCCTATGGAACTATCACTGGGATGATGGTAATCGTCATCATTATTTTACTCACACACAATTGGTGGCTACGGCGAAAGCTGAGTCAAAAAGGTATTTCTATGTGCACTGCGTTATTCTAATCTGCTTATCTGTATTTTTTGCTTGTCGAGAGATAATGAGAAACCCTGTGACGGAAGCTGACTAAAGAACCCATCAATAATAGATCAACACAACTTCTCACATGCATAGTAACATCATATTATCCCAATTAGGGCGTCCAAACCCGTTTGTGAATGAAAAGAGTTCCTAGAATAAAAACACAGTGCAGCACTCCTAAAGATGACTTGTCAGCTCATTTGTGGCGAAGAAGTGCTGCGCTTCAAAATAGAAAATGTTAAGTTTGTATCAGAAATTGGAAACATTCTCAGAAAAATAGTTCATTCTGAACGTTTAAATCATAAAAAGTAATTAGATAGGATGAATAGCTAGAAGAAGTGCTGCAAATTGTTTAGCACCAGTACAATCTAATTTTGGTTTGGTGAGATGGAAAGTAGAACTGTGAAAGAAGTCTAGTATATGTCCACAGTATGTAGACTGAAAGTTTTGCGGGTTGGGAATCCGCATATCAGGTACGTGGCAGAATATTTTCCTAGAGAGCTTTTTGTCCTGACACAGGTACGGGTATCTGATATATTTGAGGCCTACTTCGGGTCCTTCAGTAGCCTTAAGTCGCCTTAAGTTGCCTTATGTTAAGTTAAATTTTAGCTTAAGTCGCCTTAAATCGCACTAAGTCGCCTTGTTCCTCAGCACTTTTAGCTTTTAGCCTAAAGTCGTATTGATTTATCCTATTGATTTTCCTTAACTCGTCTTAAGTCGCGCCTTATTTGAGTATATATGGTCAGTTAATTCAGTCTTTATTGATTCTCCTGTCTCTATTTCTTTCTATCTACAGTGAAAGCAAATGAAAGGTAAGACAAGATGCTTGCATAACAACATTTTGTTTTTGTGTTTGGTAAATTCAAATGCCGTTTACTATTGGTAATTAAGAGTTTATTATACCCCAGGCATAGACGAGATAATCGTTTGTTAAATAAAAAGAGATGGCTTATTAACGTAATTTAAATCTAAACAATTATCTTCAGATATGAAACTAATGACCTTCCCTTTATATTTTTTTATATTTTGAATCATGGCGAACATGGCTCATACATACTGTAATACCGTTTTGTCAAAATTTGTTTAATATTGTTGGAACGTCTACAATACAATCAGTGCATGCAGCGGAAAAATTAGCGCAATACAAAAGCCGATTATGCATTATAGCGTTGCATGCACTGATTGTATTGCAGATTGTATTGCATACACTAATTGTATTGCAGATAAAACGCCGATACACATATTGCAAAGCTATATACTCACCGGTGGATGAATGTAACTACTAAAGCATAATATCCATCTCTAAGAGGACTACAATTGTCGGGGGGGGGGGGGGAGTTCTGCATTTCAGTAGAGAGAACGTTACCATGCGTCGATAAAGCTAATATTGTAAATTATGTGTTATTTTTTCTCTTGGTTTTCTCAAGCTGACAGACTAAAAGCATCTTGGAATGTTGAATTATCTCCTCATTTATTCCTATATTACAGCTGGATATGTGAAAAATGTGGCAAGAGTGAACTATATGAGGTTAGTGGTCATTATTACACACGAGTGGCTTAACAATCCCACTGGGAATGTCACTGAATTGTTTCTGAATTGTTAATTGTTCCTGCATACAAAATAGATTGGCATAAAGACGCGGATATATTATTTTACATTCAAAGTGTCAAAACTAGAGCACAACATTTTATTGTAATTTTATTGCTATATGTCTCGACCTCAAGCTAAAAAGACAGCCAGGATATTTAAATCAAATATGTTTACGATCCTCAGAATGAATCAGCAGAAAAGGATGACATTGAAACAAAATTCATGTCCCCTTCGACTACAATCGAGGAATCCGGAACAGCAAGTGCTGAATATATGCCGTTAGTAGAAAGAACAAGTAGCTGGGAGATCTCCAGAGACAAGATCACCATCATCAAAACTATTGGTAAAGGCGCATTTGGACAGGTGGCCAAGGCTAAGGCGAAGGATCTGGGGAATTCAACCGGAAACACTACTGTTGCTGTGAAAATGTTAAAAGGTTGGAAAGGGACACGGTCATTCCTGTAGACAATTATTATATATTTCTTCTGCTTATAAATTCACAGTTTAACGCAAATTTGATAGCTTGACCTCAGACAGTCAGGCCACCCATTCGAAGACAGAACAACACATTAATCAATATTTTAGCACAAAAAATTCCTAACTATTTTCTATCTCAGACTAATACGATGTTTTTTGTTTGGAATAGACAATGCTTCAGACTCAGACAGAGAAGACTTGCTCACAGAATTAGAAATGATGAAAACTTTGGAACCACACCGACACGTGATCAAACTGTTGGCCTGTGTTACCGAGACAGGTAATCAATAATGAATCTATATTAGACTTCTTTTTCCAAAAGTCTCATTATCGCACTACTCCTTGTATTTTAGAACCACTGATGGTTGTAATCGAATATGTCCCGTATGGAGATCTGCTTGGCTATCTGAGGAATAGCCGTGGGCTGAACGACACTTATTACAAGGACCCGGATGTAAAACCGAAGACAACTCTTACGTCACAGCAGCTCGTGAGGTTTGGCTGGCAGGTGGCTGATGGGATGGATTATCTCTCCTCTAAAAAGGTTGGTTGGTGGATAACAGATTTGATAAGAGTTTTTCCTGCTGTTCGAGCTTTTATTTAAATGCGCTCTACCTTTCGGTATGAGATTGCTGGAATGTACGTAACTAACGGTTCAACAACAACAACAACAACAACAACAACAACAACAACAACAACAGCAACAACAACAACAACAACCTTTATTGACCCCATCAATTAACAGTTATTTTTTTTAAAAATAATACATTAAGTAATATTTAAGGGGTACTGACACCTGGGAGGATCTAATAGCATCTAATAACTAGTAATTATTCACCGAAGTGGAGGTGAATAGACCAGGATATTCACCGAGCCGCGAATGCGGCGAGGTGAA
>JANVCJ010085931.1:0-10805 GCA_026413505.1 Epizoanthus ramosus
TGGGTATCCATAAAATATTAACGGAGCTACGAACTGATAACTGAAAACACTGCACAAGGTGTACCGTAACCTTAAATGAACATGAAATCAAATACATTTTCGACGAATTTCAACGAATTTTCAAAATCACAGTATACACTATACCTATTTGATATAATAATCAGCAACTATTACAAGTTTAATCATTGAATCTTAGTGTTCTCATTAAAACTATACAAACTGTTCATCTGTTGTATTTTTAATCAAACGTTTTAGGAAATCAAAAGTTTTGGCGGTAACGCAGCCGGCCAAAAGTATTCAAGAACCCCGAATGACTTTCAAGGGCTGGATTTTCTGTCTTCAATTTAAAGGACCTTGGCTGAAACAGGTTATCACGAATCAACAATATGTGGATCTCATAACCAGCTAGACGCTTGGGCATTGGCGACAGAAAAAATAAAAAAATTCGCATAACTTAATTCTTTTAAATTTGAACTAATCATAAAAGAAAAAAAACGCAATGCGATCGAATTATTATAAATAACAAAAAGAAATAAACAATTTAAAAGCATATAATTGTTAAACTATGACAATCTGGGTGACGCGTCATTAAATTCCGTTCCCAGGGTTGTTGTCATGCAGTAGCTGATGGCTAACTGTCTTGTCTAGCCTCTGGCTATTACAGTTAGCTAAAGTACCAAGACGTCCGACTTCCTTCCTATTATTATGTGTATATATATAAAAAAAATATTGTTGTTGTTATTGTTATTTCATCATTTTTGTCGAAATTATGTTCAGTGTTCGTAGCGGTAGTATTGATTATATTACCAGGTAGTTATGTGAACGTTTATTGAGTTGTGTAGTAGAATGGTCTAGAATGCTAACTCTATATACTCTGTAGCAATAACTTGTACTACAACGTTATATAAAATGACGATTGGCATAGATAATAGGAAATCTGAGTGAAAATAATATACTTTCCATCGCTATCATTTTCGTCTCCTGCTTGATTTGTGAGATAAACTTCGCTATAGAGTTGCCTCTACGAGTGAGTAAATCAATTGTACCGTTCAACATTTGCCTGTCAAGTCCTTTTGATTGCATTACAATAAACAGAGCCAGAGTGTCAGTCTTTATTTCGGACTTGGAATAAAAGGTAATTATTTTGTTATTGCCTTTAATTGATGGCGTGACCGTAAGGTGCAAAATAGCTCACAAACGCTGAAATAGATTACAATCACTTGAATTTGATTTTTGAATTCTTAGCACAAAAATCAATTTGCCATCAATTATAGATAAATAAAAATATAAACATAGATTTCAAAGTATAATGTGTTTTTGCAAGAAGCAATTAACCTCGATTTTCTGCTTTGACACTCGGAGAAGTGTCATATAACTCAATAGTGTTGAAAGATTCCATCCACTTATAATCGGACATTATTTGTCATGGTCATTTTAAAATTGTATCGCTCTTGATTATTTATGCAAATTTGAAAGCACTCTTTTCTTTTTATAATAATAATAATAGTGTTTTTCATGCACAGATTGCATATTCTGATTTTTCTGCGGATTTAAGACTGAAAATATTCTTATAAATATTTGTAGATTAGACCTAATACAAAAAAGGATGAGCTATTATCCAAAACATAAAACACAAAAGATATGACATAAAGGAATTATAGGTAGCGGCTTTTTAGTGCGCGGTGTCTCCCACGTTAGGGTTTCGCACACTAGTGTTGCCATTGCCACGGGTGACCAGCTCAGTGCCAGTAAATCCAGTTGCATAAAACAGCTAATTTATGTTTTATGTTTTGTATAAGTAATAGGTGCATATAGCTACATGTGTTATAAGAGTAGGAGATTCGTTTTTACTTTTTTGTTAGCTAATAGCTGGATATCTTCTTTGAAAGTTTTTCTTAATATGATAGGCATTATATAAAGTATACGCAATTTTAAAGATGGCTAGCAACTGAAGAGGCGATTATAGCGAAATATATTTTGTAAACCATCTCTTAACCTTTTATCAAACACAATTTTAACATTTCAAAAACAAAACATTTTTAATATACTTTTAAAAGTGCGTTGAAAGATTAATACGACTTAATGTGTCGATACTAAACAAATATAGCTGGATCTGTTACTTAGAAAAAGGAAATATTTAGTATCATACTTTTCAAAGGTACAGTAAAGGTTATTAATAAACATGATGTGATTATATCGTATTTATTTTATTATCAATAAACAAAAACTGATATGTGCGTAACAAATTAACATTTTAGCCTTAGGGCATATTCTTTACATGAAGCGAAAATTTCATCTTTTGGGTAAATAATGAACACATATTTAGTTTAGGCATTGAATAGCTAATGAAGTGCACAATTGCCAGCCACAGTTTCCATTAGTTTTGTGTCTATATTCTAATTTACATGGCCTGCAGATGTTAACCAAATCTGTTAGTATATTCAAAACAATCTAAATATGCGAATCTTAATCTGCTTAATTAAAAAGATTACCTTTGAATAGTAAAATAGAAGTTGATTTAGAAGAAGATTTATATGCTGTGTTAAGGCGTTTTCTGCTAGAGTTTGATAAAACAAAGACTATGTTTAATCCTCATTCACAAAAAAATATTATGTTTCTCGAAGATTTGCTGATTGTCAAACTACAAAAACCACTACTAAAAGCAGTATTTTGAACGCAAATCACGAACTAAAATTTTAAACGAAACTTGTTAGTAAACGGAGAAAGTATAATATTATTATAATTACTGAAATTAGATATTACCTTTGCAAACAACAACAGTTCAAAATTCCCTCGTAAGCTGCGGAGTTATCCCAGAACTTTGCACCATATGCGACTAGTTGCAACTCAGGATTATCCCATTGTTGATAATATATTTATACAAAGTCTGCTCTGTTGATTATACCTTGGTCTGCAGTGGTTTTCTATTATGAAGTTCAGTGCAATCCCTTTCCAGCCCAAGAAAAACCACAACATTCGCGTAAAACCTCCGATAATTCGGCGTTAAATATTTAATGAAAAGTAGCAATGGATGACTCTGTATGTGAAAATGGCCCTAGAATTGGAAGATTGGCAGGTGACGTTATGTGAACAATCCATAATTACTTTAATGTACATCAAAGTGGATTCTTAGTTGACGATACTGAAGATTTCTATAATATCAGTCTTACTCCTTTCAACCGAAACCAGAACTCACAGCCGCAGTTCCAAGAGGCAAACAAAGCATTAGCCTGGATCAAAATCTGTACTATACAATATACAACAAGAGGAAACGAGACAATTTGAAAAAGGTGATATATCGAATTTGTCACAGTTTAATTTTTCGTCCGGCTGCAGCCCTGGTACCAAACTTTAACATCTCAGCATCCTATAGAGAAAATAAGAGATCATAACATAGAGTAGAGTATGTTACACCAAATTCTAGATTTTGCATTAGAGCGAGGAAATGGCTGTGTTTATCATGCTTAAAGAGGCTAATAAATTGTCATGGCTATTTAAAACATTTTGGCGATGTACAAAATTCTCCACAAATCACAGAAAATTTAAAAATAACAGACTACTCTGATAAAAAACACAAAAGAGATGATGATGAACCATTAAGGAACGAGGATGGCTAAAATTGGAGAAGATTAAAACGGATTGCAAACTCCTAAAATGTAAATTCAGTCAAGGCTAGATATTAAATAAGTTCAACAAATTACACTCTCAAAATAACTGATATTTCTTGTATTTAGACACCTTGTAATTAGGTTTCACATAATTCAACTAATATATAATAATTTTATTGATTCGTGTTGTCCTGTTGAGCCGTTACAACACGTGTTTCATGACTGCAAAGTCTTATCCCTACAAATAGCCGTGACACAGCCCCTTTAACCGTCCTGTTGAGCTTACAACTCGTGTTTCATGACTGTAAAGGCGTATCCCTACAAATAGCCGTGACATAGCCCCTTTAACCGTCCTGTTGAGCTTACAACACGTGTTTCATGACTGTAAATCCGACAAATAGTCGTGACATAGCCCCTTTAACCGTCCTGTTGAGCTTACAACTCGTGTTTTATGACTGTAAAGGCTTATCCCTACAAATAGCCGTAACATAACCCCTTTAAGATTTAATTGATGGCAATGCTGTTTCTAATAATCACTAGAATTGGTTTTTATCTCCATATCTGATGTAACCAACACCGGGCGAAAACGTTTGTTTTGTTAAGAACTTTTTAATACCATTCATAACTAACTTTTGCGGGGATCACTTAGTTAGAAAAGAGCTCGATACACTTGTGTGTAGAGCATATATAGATAAGAATTGCTAAAATGGAAAGATCTTAGAAAAACATTTTAGTCTGAAGATCGGCGTAGACCGTGAAACTCCGAATTACCGGTTCATAGTTTTAATAATTTTACAATATATTTCTATTTTAGCAATTTTATCAAGTTTATCTAATACCATTTATATGTTCTTATATTTTTATTGGCACAAAATGTCTACAAATTCACTAAAAATATATCATATTTAATACTGGGACATCACTGTGTATTAGAAAAGAAATGAATTGCAAATTGTGGTTTATCATCACTGTAACCAGCCAAGAAGCCGTGTTATCATTAATCTCAGATCATGTTTCGATAGAACCAATAACTTATCTTACTGCCTCCACGACAGTATCTTGAATCACGCTTTTGGCATTCTGAGTAGATGAAAATGAACATATCATATTTACTAGTTACATTATTCTGATTAGTCGAGGGCCGAGAGTTTTCTGAACTATTTCCCTCTTATACCTGTTCTCAAACCATTTTTTTTTCTTTTTTTTTTTAAGAAATAAAGTATTATTAAACCAAGTTACTCATCCAACATTATAATGATTTGTACGTTTTGATGGGTGTGTGTTTGTATAAGGATTGTTGCAATCTATTTTGCTAGAGGATAAATAGGAATGAATAAAATAAAAAAGTACCAAATTACCCGACCAGACGTGATATTCATTGAGAAATATCTTCAAAACAAGCGAAGACAGTCGAGCACCTGCGAATATTTGAAAACAAAAAAAAATGTTTCGATTATTATATATTAAGAAGATTTCAGATGCTATTGTCTACATGTAAGCTCATTAGCATAAATCCGACTTCACGCTTCAAGCTTCAAAATGAGTCCACAAGCAAAAAAGCATAGCACACAGAATATTATTCAACAAACATTTGAGCATGAAAATTGGGCGTAATGATCGAATAAATTGGGATAGAATTTTGACTGGTAGAGAATTTGTGAGACAGACAGAAATTCGTTAATATTTAAGAATGAATTATACAACAGAGTGACGTTTTGAAACTAAGTCGACAATGGTACATGCACTTTTGTGTTTAAAAAGCTGCAAACTGAGGCTAACTTGTTCCTTCTTTTTATGCCAATTGTATTACATGTACTTCGACGAGAATTTTTCAGAGAGCATCTTCGGTTGAGGTGCACGGACTACTTTATTCTGTTGTGCTTGACATCCAAACACGCCTTCCGCTGGACACTATACAACATACTTTCCCAGAATCACCTTCGGCATTTATCAGTATGAAGAGTTTGCAGTTCCGCTATATATATTGTACTATGTCCATTCAGGAGGCGATATGAAACAAAATATTTTGACCTTTCGAAGCATAGAATCAGCAAGCAAATTAAGTTAGAGTTTTATGGAGGCATTAAAGATAACTCTTATATTGCCGAATTTTACTTGTCCAACATAAGAAAAGGCAGAGCTAAAACCGAATTTTAGGACCTTTGCTTTTTGCTGGTCCGATGTGTCAATTCTCAATTCTCATATGGTCAGACTGACCCTGCTCATGGATTAGAGCCACTTAGGGTGTCGAATGGGCTTCGCGAGCATGCGATCAGAACATTATTTATTACAAGCATGGGCAAGCGAGCACTGAGTTACGAAAATTAGCGATTTTGAGAAAAGGAGCACCCTCTAAAATTTTGCGAGCAATTCGAGCAAGGGCCAAATTTTGCTAGCACTCATAAATGTTGAAGAATCATTGAACGCGCTAGTTCTCTCGTTCCGGGCGACCGGTGGGTGGGAATTATATTATGTTTGGCGGGTGCCGAGCAGTTCTTGACTGATACTGATGCGAGCAGGTGTCTCGACTAGTAGTTAGCTTGATTCGAATTCCTTTACTGTGATGCCAAATGAATAACGAGTGAGGGAGAAGGGTTGTGTTTTCGTAGGCAAACACAGACAGCTAAGTAGGGTCAGAAGCATTCTCTCTCCATAGTGTCTTTCTATGGCCACCGTGTCAACTTAATAGTAATGATCATGCTATATGTGCTTCGTGTTCCTTTGCATATCCTACAACACAAGTCCTTAGACTGGTCTCTGGCAGACATACATGTAAGACATATCTCTGTTCAAAGTATATTTATATCAGGAAAACAAAGTTAGCACGCGATAGAGCGTAGGGTTAATGACTAAAATTGAAGCTTCGGTTTTGAAACAAAACATTTCTAAGAGAGTTGACCTTTTTTTCAATCAGGCTTTGCAGTTACTGTGTTTATTATACTTCCAATAAGGAGTTAGAGTGTTAGACAGTCAAATAACAATATCAAGCCTTGAATCAAAACAAGCTCATCGATCATACTCTTTCAGCCATGATAGCTTCCGTCGCTGCCAAAACAGTGAGTTTTAATAGAGCGCCGTATAGTTAGATTTTCTTGTGAATGATAATACAGACTTGCCTTAAATTTCTTTACAATTCCTTATTTTCATCTGCAGGAAAACTGCGTTATAGTCAGCCCTCTAAACCATGATAGTTGGCCAGTATTCAAAACATTCAGACAGGATTCTGATCGAAAGAGTAGAATCGTTACCAATACCTGAGACCAACATAAGATATAGTTTGATAATGATATGTTTTCGTTGGCCAGTGGCAACAACAGCTTGGTATATATTCAAAAACCATTTCTATCACTAATTAGGTAACGAGGGAACTACGAAATGAGAGGTGGCAACCCATGCATAATCTTAGTCAAGCGCGCCAAAATCATAATTTAGCATCTTACCACAAGAGATCAGTATTTTAAATAACTCAGATGTACTTTGCATGTTCTTTATTGTGACGAAGGCCTCAGTTAGCGTCCGAAAATACGTTTTTAGCAAAACATATAAAAACCAAAATATTTTTGACAGATCAGATAGAAACAGTTCTATTGAAAGACCTATGCAGTTGACCAACTCTTGAAGAGTTGTATTCAGCACGCTTTCAGTACAAAGCATGCAATATTTCGTGCAAACAATGCTATGTCTGCTAGCAAAAGCGCGCTCATTGTCATATTTGACTTTCAAGAGATTGATCAGAACAAAATGCGTCAATTCTCACCTCCGATTAGTTGCCAGTTCTCAACTCTTGTAATTTTTTTGGATCAAAAAGCTGATTTGACATTACAACGACAATGCAGTGACAATAAATAAATATTAATAAATAAATAACCGTGCTTAGATAGCGCATCATACGTAACGTCTCGATGCGCTTTACAATTATTTATACGGCGCCGATGGCTGCCAGTTACAATGGAGATACAGGCCACAACATCGGGATCAGTACCCTACTCTTATCGACAAGTGTGTGGGTTCTTTTAAGTCCCCCGATAAAACGTCGAGAGACTAGATCAACGGCTTAACGTCCCTGTGCACGGACAGTGTGGCGAAAGAAGGTCGCACAAATTCAACCTTCGGCAAGGCCGAGAATTGAACCAGGGACATGCTGGTTGGGAGGCAGAGGTCTTACTAACTGCGCTAACCACGCTCACTCTAAGCTTTGGACAGTCAAGCGAAGTCGTCTTTATGCTCCTAGACCATAAGTTTAAGCTCCGTGTGCAGTCGTCTTAAAATCAATACAGTTGTCATAGAAGGACTTGGTTCTAATGAAGAACTGGGCAAGGTTACTATAGCCAAACTGAACACAAAGTCCCTTGTTTTTGCCTCAGTTTGAATATATTCCTATAAGGCTAACCCTGGTAACGTACACTCTTACTCACTTCAATAATTTACTGTAACTTGTACTGCAAAGGAACATTATGTGAATCTTTTGTCATGTCTGGTAGCAAGGTATATATTTGGGGTATTAGGTGGCTGTCCGAAATTCTGCTCGAATTGAAAGGTGCACGCTTGCTGGTACTCAATAACTTTTCATAAAAATGCTCATGCTTGCATCAACTAACGCCGTGTTTGCACAAAATAACGCAATCACTGTTTAATCCGACTGATTTAACAAGGTTCATTCGTGTGAGCTCCACAAATGGATTATCAATTAACTGATGTTGAGCTTTGAGGGTTAGAAAATATTTATACACCAAAGTGGCTTGATATTGAGTGACGGTTAACTATATAATGTTTGGTTGTTGATTATTAACTAATAAGCCACTGATTGTATCAATCGCTTGTTTTGACTCCCTTGTAGAGAAGAGAGACGTTTAGCTAACATCGAGTAAACTTAGGTTATGACATTGTTCGTGCATGAACTTCAATATAAAGCGCCCCAAGCTGGTTAATAAATGTCAGTCATACAGGTTTTACGGTTCAAGAGTTGTCGGTTCAGTATATTTACATTACAAAGCATGATTGTGATTCATCCTCGTCAACTTTTTAAAAATGTTATATATAAGATAAAATGTTTTGAAATATGTTAAAATTGCAAACGTTTTCGTTCTTTGACGATCATCAGGCAATGATGATGGTATATTGCCGAACACTTTACCTTATATATAACAAAGCATGATTCTGTGTAAACAATATAATGTCTGCAAGCAAAGCACGTTTACTGTGGCATGTTCCTTGAAAATAAGCTACATTTTGTACTTTGCGCGTACTTTTCCCAAGACAGGAGAAGACTAAGTTTATATGAAGAAGAAGCAAAAATTGGCAAACTTTGAGGACTATAGTACAAATATTAATAACAATAATAATAATGATAATAAAATGTATTTACTAAGAAAAATTACACTCTAAGATCTTTCAAGTAATTCAACGCCTCATCCTCACCCACTGAAAAATTAATATACAAATAAGATCATAATATATATTTCAAAATTTACAATAGTACTAGTTACAGTCCCTTCCCACCCCAGAACCACACCCATATAATTCAATCAAATTGAATTTATAACAAAGATTTTTGTACTGCGGTATATATGATGAAATTGTGAAATCATCGTCCCAGTAATATACGCAATTTAAGCAATATATCATATATATCAGAGGCAAGATGAGCCCAGTAATTTTACGTGCTTCCAACATATGTGGCTTCATAGCTCAGTTGGTAGAGCACGAAGATCATTTTCAATTTCATCATTCTCTTTTATATACCATATTTAAAATATTAATATTACTATTGACTATGATTTTCTGGTCACGATAACTAGCTACCCCAGAATGAAGAGACGTTTCTGATCAAAGTAGATGATAAAAATTAAGGTAGCGATGGAGCGCATGGAAGCAACATGGTTAATGCATGCAAACGTTGATTAAGCGCGCCAAAACTGCAGATTTATACATCAATATTTAGCCTCGTTAAGTTTAGGCATGTTGAGTTGTGCAGTTTAAGTGGTGTGGTTAGAGTATTTCCATTACTGACAAAGTAAGACGTCGATAATCCTAAGTATCATGTTTGCACGCAAAAAAAATACTGCTCCTTAACCACTCAATCATGTGAACGTTCTCTACACAGTGACTTCATCAGCGAGGTACTGAAATTCGGGTAATAATATCTTTTTAATAGATAATTTATTTCGGCAATCACCAACACTTTCTGAAAGGTGTACAGTGTCCATTAAGTTTGCATAATTATATAAATTTTCACCCTGTTGTTGACTTGGGTACTTTTTCTATACTTCAAACTATTCAGAGGCTGCTTTGTTCTCATCCTGCCTGATTTAACAAGGTTCATTAATGTGAGCTCCACAAATGGACTATCAATTAAAGTTGAATGTATTAATAGAAATATTACACCAAAGTGGCTAGATATTGAGTTGGGTGTAACTATATGCTGATTTTTTGTTGTTTATTCCCGTTGCAAGACAGAGGTTTAGGATTTAGATTATATTAACTAATATTATATTGTTTCTATTTCTTGAATTATATTTCCGTATTTGTATCTACAGCTGGTTTTGTCTCTTATGTAGAGAAGAGAGACGTTAAGCTCGAGTTAACTTAACTTAACTTAACACATTGTTCATGCAAAAACTTCATTATAAAGCGCGCCAAACTGCGGATTTGTTCCACAAGGTTGGCACATGGCTAAGTAAGGTCAGTCAGGCCATGCAGTTCAAGTACCGTGTCAGTATATTTCCATCACAAAGCACGAGACTGAACAAGCAAAATTATACCTGCAAGCAAAGCGCATTCACTTCGACATGTTCCTTGACAATATGTTTAAGTCGTGCTCTGTGCTTGCTCTTGTGCTTATAACTATGATACAAATGTGATTCACACATGCAACCTCCTTTAAGTTTGCAAATATCCTTCGGTGGCCAAAGCACTAAGCCTCGGGTAGAGGGGGATGAGGGACTCACTTTATGAGTAGGGATTGCCGCCCAACGAAGATATTCCGACCCCGTTCTAGAGTAAATTATCTCAATTTTGATGCCATTTTGATACCCCGTTCTAGAAAAAAATCGATTTTCCAGGGCCAAAAAAGTACCAAACTTTCCAGAAACTGCCACCCCGCTTTAGAAATGAATCACAATTTTGCACAAAATCTAGCATAAAACCCTACAATTCATACCTCGTTTGGCGTCACATACCCGTATAGCCAATGTTGGG
>JANVCJ010085942.1:0-10801 GCA_026413505.1 Epizoanthus ramosus
TAATTCGTTCGGCTTCAAATATAAGGCTTCTAGTTTCGACCATTCACAGTTCATCACACAGAAACAATAACAAACGAATGGTTGATACACAAAGGAAACCAAAACTCGAGAAGTTGCAATTTCGATCAGCAGCCGTTCGCGTTGACGTTGCCGTCCTCGTTGCTTAAGCTCTCTATTATTTTGTGGGAGTTTTGTTCTGTACTAAGGTTACAGCATTCCAGTACCCAGACTTTCGGCACCATCGCCTCCAAATCTCTTGGTTCTAGCCCAAAGGCTCGAAAGAATAAGGGGTCTGGGTGCGACAACGTAAATTAAAAGTTTTATATATTTATTTATTTTATTTATGTACAAGATTCGCCTTGTATGGTAGGGAGTACCCACAGAGATATGTATCCATTAACGGGCTCCCATATACAGTAGCTTTATAGAGAGAATGTGACAGACCACAACACCAGCATTAGCCTACTCTTATCGACAAGTTACACAGAATCCACTGCATCACTCAGACTGTGCAGGTTAGAGGAGTGAACACGGAAAACTAAAATAATGAGTCAAGAATAACGATCATGGTTGCAGTAAGACAACAGCATGAATTGCGAGGGTCAAGGGTGGCTAGGTATCCCTATTACCTCTCCCCCCAAGGTCTGCTAGGTACCCCGGCCCCTATTATCAATGTCCAATGTTTGTCTTGAACAATTGGCTATTAGGAGGACATCTGTTTCCAGGATGTCCTAGAAAGTTGTCTTTTGGGCTCGCTATTGTAAAGGGGGATAGGTATGGTTTAACAAATTGATTATTTCATCGCTGCTTTTTGCTCGTTTAAACCTCCCTCCCACCAAAACAAACACACACACACACACACACACACACACACACTGATCGAAAACATCGGAAGGCTAGAATAAACAAGACGAATCTTGATGAAATTGTTGAAGAAGAATTCATTCGCTCGCTAGTTATTCGTGGCATGTCTTACCAACGAAGAAGCAGCAGAATCCAAGCTCGTAATCCCGGTAAGTATGAATAGAAACAAATTATGTACGCATAGTTAACACGAATTCTTTCGAATACAATGAGTATTTTACATTAGAGAGTTCCTGAAGTTTTTGAAATAAAGTTTTTCTACCTATTTTGCAATTAGCTGTAAGAGAAACAATTGCTATACAAGTGTTAGGCGATACTGCGCGGAAAAATGTCATCAATAAGTGTACCACAATATGTGTACCACCTGGCCATTCTAATGTTTTATATGGATATTGGCAAGCTTAATGCCGTTATCGTAAGATCAGTCCTAATCTTCAACTGTTATTTTCTATTTTGTATATTTAGTCTATGTTACGCATTTCATATTTTCTTCTTAGTCGTTCAGTTTCTGCATTCTGCAATTATGCATCCATTAGTTTCATTTCTCTCTTTGTTTTCTTAGTTTAATACTGTAATCCATGGTTGTAAGCTACTGGAACTTAAAGCCAACTTAAAAAGCATCGCCAGAACTACTTTCCTAGAATTCCGTCCAAGCGATTTTCCGTCTTGCCGTCTTGTTTGCTTTAGCGTTGCAAATTGGAAATAAATGCGCAAAATGTCTCAGGCACCAAAAAAATCCTGTTCAGACTGATGCTGGTGCTGGTGCCCGAGCACGGTGCCCTGAACCTACCCCTGCAGGTCGTGCCCGTGTCCTGGCACCGTGCCGCGAAATTTGCGTCGGCACTTGAAAAATGCCACGTGCAGACAGGTTCCCGTGCCCCCGGGGGAGTGGGTGCATTCGTCATCTCTAGTACCCCTCTCCTGAGGGCATCGTAATGAGTGTATTTTGAAGGATGCTTTGCGTCAGCTATACGTCAACCGGTAATTAATCAACCAAGACGTGTTTGGTTTTATGACCGTCGATTGGTTCATTCAGTATTGGTAGAATCCCAATACGTCATGCCGATTGCACCACCCAATGCACGTATGGATTCACGACTACACCCCTCATTTTCAAAGGTTACTGTGCGTCATCACAATATTATCAGCTGATTGGTTAGGATTAGTTTTCAAACAGAGGCTTTTTGAGGATCACAGTCCCATAACCACGCAGCAACTTACCCTCACATTATGACAAAAGTCTAGTAATCTAAACCTTAGTTGAGAATCAATGCTGGATTGAGGAAAAATGCTGTAACACTATTTGTATGGTGATTCCAATGATATTTTTAACTAATATTTGCAAATCTGAAGTCTTCGGACCCATAAAATCATCATTACAGCCGCGGAGCATTCTGGGTGCAAATAAGTCTTTAACTTATGGGAGTATTCTAAAGATAGATCATATGAGTCAAATATACATTTAGCATGTCATGTACATCTGAACACAAAAAATCTCCAAACGAACCAGTTGAAACTGAAGAAGTAATACTGAACCGAGCAATACACTTCAAGGTTGGTTGTTGTATCATTGAATTTTCCGTGAATAGTGGCCAAATAGAAATTTCTCTAACAGCTGTACTGATCATAATTTCGAGCCTTTGATCTACAACAGATACGATCTTCTTGACGTAGATAGCTGTGAATGATGGAGATGAACTTATGTTTTGACGAAACAGTTGGTTACCTACTCTTTCCCTTATGTCTAGGTTGAGGAAAAATAATGATCTGGAAAACACAACGTTTTCACATTGAATTACAAAACTAGATTTATATTTGATATCCAGGACTGCTTGGGTTAATTCATCAACGACTAAGGTAATCGATATCAGGACAACTGAAAAAAATAGAGATTCGCTAGATCAGTCCCGAGATCCTCTATGTCGTTCGAATATCTTCTGCCTTCAACTATATCTTAATTAGCTGCGATTCAAATGATCAAGACAAGAGTCAACCAAACGTCTATATTTGAATAACTCGCTCTGAAGTTCAATAAAGCAACTTGTAATGTTGTCGAATTTAGTTTCGATAATATATAACTGCACGATGGAGGAAATTAAGATTTCCACTACAGTGGGCTTAAGATGTTTTTCAATTCTCATACTAGTATGAGAAGTAAAATCTAATTCCAATCAGGGATTGGAAAATCAATCTACTTAACTCCGGTTTCTCTAGCTCGAAGGAAATTGAAAGTATTACTACTCCGCCTGGATGGGATGCTAGTCTATGGGTTACCTCCCACCATTTTGTCAGATTTGTCTCAAAAACAATTTACCAGCTACCCCTTTATACACCTGGGTGAAGAGAAGCACTGTGAGAATAATATCTTGCCCAAGGACATTACGCGATGTGAAGTACCAGCAGCCAGGATCGAACCTGGAGTCTGAGTCTGAAGTCTCACACACTAACCACAGTACCCACATGTCACCGACAAAGGAGGAAAAATTTCGACTGCAGTGCGTTTAAGTATTTTTACAATTCTCATATTAGCATAAGAAACTTAGTTCAACTGCGGAATGTTGTAAAAGTGGGGCATGCTACGTAATGTTTTACTTGGCTAGCGTTTCTTGAGATCATTTCTTGAACTTTCAAGTGAACCTTCAAAACAGGAAGATGCTAAAACTTCACAAGGTAGAAAGGTCTGTAATTGTTATACCAGCCATATTGTAACAGCATTGCTGTGCAAACCACTGTTGTAACAGACATTATCTCGCCAGCCAATATGTTAGAAGACAGTGTTGTAACGAAAACTGTCGTGCAAGCCACTGTTGTAGCAGACCATGTTGTATTGACCAGTCTCTGTTGTAGCAGACCATGCTGTATCGGCCACTGTTGTAGGAGACATTGTCATGTAAACCACTGTTGTAGCAGACCATGTTGTATTGACCAGTCTCTGTTGTAGCAGACCATGTTGTATCGGCCACTGTTGTAGGAGACACTGTCGTGCAAACCACTGTTGTAGCAGACCATGTTGTACCGGCAACTGTTGTAGGAGAAATGGTCGTACAAACCACTGTTGTAGCATATCATGTTGTATTGACCAGTCTCTGTTGTAGCAGACCGTGTTGTGTTGGCCACTCTTGTAGGAGACATTGTCGTACAAACCACTGATGCAGCACACCATGTTGTATTGACCAGTCTCTGATGTAGCAGACCATGTTGTACCGGCCATTCTTGTAGGAGACATTATCGTGCAAACCACTGTTGTAGCAGACCATATTGTACTGACGAGTCTCTGTTGTAGCAGACCATGTTGTATCGGCCAGCCCACTGTTGTAGGAGAATTGGTCTTGCAAACCACTGTTGTAGCAGTCTATGTTGTACTACCAGACGGTGTTGTAACAAAATTATTGTACCAGCCACTGTTGTAACAGAAATTGTTTGACCAGCCACTGTTACGTTGTAACAGATTGTGCGGTACCATTTGCTGTTGTAACATGCAGCGGTCGTTGATTCGGCCATTGCTGTAGCGGAACCTGTTGCACTAAACACTGTTGTAACAGAAATTATTGTACCGGTCACTCCTGTAACAGACATTGTTGTGGCAGACAATGTTGTAACAGAACTTAGAGACGATTTCGCTTCACTGTCAAAAGATTGATGCAAATGCAATGACAATTATGACAATATGATGCGATAGGAAAAGCCGTATAGATTGGATACAAATTTTATTGGTCAAAAAGCCGCTTTGACAATGCATTGACAATGAGCTATTGACAGTGAAGCGAAATCGTCGCTAGTGTACCAGTCAATAACTGAAAGTTCATGCGATATGTTTTTTCGCCGTGAAGGTGAAACGTTTGAGCTCAAAAGTTCTGAAACCTAGCTTTTACCGTCACGACGAAACATGTAACACAATAGACCGACTCGCCAACATAGAAAACCAAATTCTGTTTTGAATCCAGAGTTTAATAGCAGTTGTACTAACTGTTGTATCTGCAGCATATACTTAATATCTAAGCGTATATAACCTGAATAATCTGGTACTTTACGTATAAGTTAATAACATAGACATCAAGATCAATGTTAAACCTTACTATGTTGTTTCTAACCTCCAATAAGGTCATGTTGCCCGATGGGCAGATTGAAATGGAGACGGCATCAGATTGTAGTTCCACTTACTGTTCACTTACTATTGAAAAGCCCGAATGTGCATCCATAGAAGAACCCACGGTTATTACCAGTCAGCCTACTCCCTCACACTCCCCGGCGTACCTTGGTGAGCGTGATGTATCATTTGTGCAGAATCTTCTCCCCAATGTTGATACCATGCCAGAGATGTCATCCTTTATCACCACTGGGTCGTACATTGTCTGCGCCAAAGATTCCTCTCAGACAAGGAGCAGCGGCAGTACCTCTACAGCCGGGGCTAACTACCAAGCAATGGTTGAAGTGTGTAGCTGCATCTGTTGTGTACGAGCTGTGGGGTATCACTGCATTGAGGACGAGGATGCTAACCAAACATGGGTCGATGAACCGTGCAGCTGTGGCACCGCCCTTCATCCTACACCTAGTTGTGCACTCCGCTGGTCTGTACTGACCGCTGCCTCGTTTTGCCTTCCTTGTTTGTTGTGTTATCCAATATTTCGTCTCTGCTCGTATCGTATAAACAGGAAACACAGCTGCCAGGGATATTAAAACTATTTTAAAACACTTTACACTCAACTTTTTATATTATTACTAATTTTTTATAGTTTGATTCTATGTCAAGTGTCTTTGAATTTTTCAAGAAAAGGCACTATAAATACTCACTTATTATTATTATTGTTATTATTATAACTGATGGAATGTATTTTCATTTTAGCTCCACAGACGGTCCGTACTATGTTGCAAAATAATTTTTCTTACACGAAAGGAATAATTTTACTGTTAGCAATCTTTAGATAGAATACTTTTTGCTTTCATGAGTTGTATAAACCCAGCTGTATTGTAAACGCTACACGGGAAGGCTCCGCCCGAAAGAGGTGCTTTCTTGTAGCGCGAAATATGGGAAAGGGAAGGGAGAATGGGTATTTTAACAGGGCCGTAGCTAGCATCAGGCAGGGAGGGCAAATACCCCCCCCCCCCCTAAATTTTGAACCGGAAGTAAATTATTTTGGTGTATTTGTAAGAAAAAATAATTATGCTCTGCTTCTTTATTATTGATTTGTCATTCAGAATGAAAGTGTACGTACCTACGTACCTACGTACCGGTACGTTTTAGTTTAAATTGCCATCTTTTATACTCTATCGGAAACTTATATTTAAAATTCCCTCAAAACGAGCAAAAGAGTATTTTTAGCAACCCTACTTCCGACATTTTTGCTTTTCTAAAAAAAATTATTTTTGCCCCTCCTAAATTTTGAGTCTGGCTACGGCCCTGTATGCGATTATATCTAGCATTTCTCAACGAAGAGCGCTTTTAAAAATATGCGCAAGATTTTGTAACGAGTGCTTATCAAATCTGATTCGGGTTCCGATGGACATCATCTTAACCAGCGACCCTCACCACCCCCAGGGGGATAAATACGCACCTTAACAATTCCCACACTTCCAGGCTGATAGCGCAGCAGCAGAACACAGATAGCCACAATAGTGTAGGCCTGCAGGGTTCCGATGGACATCATCTCAACCAGCTCCTGTAATTCCAGTAAAAGGGCCAAGACTGCAGCCAGGGCCCCGGATATTACCGTCGCTATCACTGCAAACGCATTGGACAAAATCGGATTAAGCACATTCGTGTTCTTAGTTTCCAGTCTTTTGAAGAGTTGTTGTAACACCAGTTGCCAACAACTGGCAGCAATCTGCTATGACATAGAAGTATGCCTTTCATAAAGTTCAGTGACACAGAAAAATGGAAAACAGGTGAAGCGGAAATAAAAAAATCCGAACATTTCTTGTAATATAGTAATATGGTAACACTTTTGCAAGTTTGGGAAAACACGAGCAACTGTGGAAACCCTCGCATTGGCTCGTGCTAACCCAGACATTTCTTATCCCCTCAAACTTGCACTCGCGTTATACCAGACCTCGATGGAAAACGTGGAAATGCTTTTATTTCTTTTAAATATGGAAAAGACCAACAAAACCATCACTGGAAACACATAAAACGTTTTGATCAACAAATCAACTTCAAAACGAAGAGAAAATCGGAATTTCAGTAGGATATATTTTAAGTTCATTTTGAAAGTACCCTGTAAGCACGATCACTCCTTACTCTTCGTGAAAACAACGACCATTTCTCGGTTGAAGCAGCTAAAACAAAACCAATGATCAATCATCTTGATACTCTTTTAATAAGAGAGTGTTCTGCCGTGTTCAATTGAGATTAACCGTTTTCAGTTGGTGGGTTTGTTGAGTTTCTTCTTGTTCTATTGGAAAAATTCTAGCTGGTTTGGTTAATTGATCAACCTTTTCAACCAATTCGAACTTGGTTGAAAAGGTTGAAAACAAGGGATAGCTACCGCTGGCACATACGCGGGCATCGTTTTCGAGTGTTGTCAACAAATCGTCAGCAAAATGGCGGCTTTTTCAAATCCAAATGACGATACTACAATAATTTCTGCGACATACTCAGTACAACGACAAGATGGTGTGCCTTATTTTTCTGGGAAAAGTGCTACGGTGTCCTCCGGTCGGCCATTACATTTATATGAAACAATTTTCCCTTCTGAAAACTCTGACAAACACAAGAGAAGCAACTTGACGCATTTCGGCCATCTTGGTGATTAATAATAATAATAATGGTTAATAATAATAATGATTATCCGTTTACGCTCAAGAAACCTGGTAATAACTGTCCCCAGGAGAAACCGCGCAAAACCAGTTTAGATTGAAATGACTGATCCCAGCGGAACACGCTCTAAGTTTCATATGTGAACATTAGGACGATTGTGATGACATCGCGCAATCAGGAACCCTACTTACCAGGCACTTCCGACTTGGGGTGAACACGTGCCAGGAACTTAAAGATGACACCATCGCTGGCCATGGCATACAGCAGGCGCGGAAGAGGAAGAAGAGAGCCAATCAGTGAAGCTGTGAGACCGCACAGGGCTCCCACTGCGATAATATACTTTGCATAGGTAGCCCCACGCCACTCGAACACTTTGGGCAATGCGGCTTCGGCTGCCAGTTCGTTATATGGCCACATAAGAGTAAGAATGGCCGAGACTCCAAAGTAGGCAACAAAACAGATTGCTACAGAAAGAAATACAGGTTACAAACAATGTTACTTCTTAACAGTTGTTACTAACTCAAGGAAGTGTAGGGGAGGAGTAATACAGCTATTGTCCACAAGTTCACATAAAAGAAATATTATTATTATCGACATCTTAGCTTACCACTGCACCAGCTGAGAGGAAATGTGATTCTAGCAGCTTGATCGCTGTAAGCTTATTCAGTGTGTAATCTTTGTCATCTACAAGCATGGCATTTACATCTCCAGTAAACTTGTAATTTCTAAAGTGCTGTTTCTCTCCCAAGACAATTTAGTGTCAATCACTTAGCTAATATGGATCCTCGGAAACCAAGGCCGGCAGTTCGTCAGGCACGAGGAAATGAGGGGAAAGAGAAAAGCAAAGAAAGACATACTGGCCCTGGGTTTCCGAGGATGGTTGATGTGTTCATTGAATAGAGATCCCTTATATCCACAAAATGGTTTGCTCTGCCGATTCTGTTAAACATAGATTATTCAAAATCAGGGGCAATACTTTAACAGGAAACACCGTATATGAAATGCAGAAAGTGCTAAACATATCAACAGAGTTTTACAGCTAATAACGGTTATTATAGACAGAATACTCTCACCTAAAGATAACACAATTGACACAGGGATGGATTTTCGCGGATTAATTGCCTCTTCTCCGGTAGTCGCAATAATGTCAAAACCAACGAATGCATAAAAACAGGTTGCGGCACCAGAAATCACTCCAGAAAATCCGAAGGGCAGGAAATCTTTGGTCCAGTTCTCATACTTGGCGAAGTACAGTCCCACGGTAGTAACAAATACAATCACAAGTATATTGATGGCAGTGAAAATATTGTTAAACCGGGAAGAGCTTTTTACTCCAATGGTTAAGATTATAGTAATAAAAACCGCAATAAGAAGTGCGAAGAAGTCTGGATAAGTCGTGCCTCCAGGGGTTGGAAGTTCACCAACATGACTGATCGTGAAGTTTCGTATAGCGTCGTCAACGAGCGAGTCAAAATAGGAGCTCCAAGCCCTAGCTACGGACGCGGCTCCGATAACATACTCCAATATTAAGTTCCAGCCGATAATAAAAGAGCAAAGTTCTCCTACAGTAACATAACTATATACATAAGCCGAGCCGGCTTTGGGAACACGAGCGCCGAACTCGGCGTAGCAAAGTCCTGACAGGATTGATGCAACGGCCGCTATAAAGAACGACAACACGACAGCCGGCCCAGCCATTGAACGGGCTACTTCGCCTGTCACCACGTAAAGTCCAGCACCCAACGTGCTGCCAATCCCCAGACAAGTCAAATCCAACGTTGTCAAACACCGAGCAAGTTTAGTTTGGGTCACTGACTGAGAGTCGATGTATTTCTTCCTTTTGAAATTTTGAATCCACGTCGCCATGTTGGCATACGGTATAAACTAACAGTTTAGACTAGTTGCTGAAGTTAAGCGAATTTAATTAAAATGCCAGTGTTGAAGACTTCGGGCGTTTAAGTGGAAAGACTTAAACCAAGCTTGCTTTGCTGTAGAAATAAACAAAATTACTCCCATTCAAATCCGTTGCTTGAACAACCAAACAGATATACTACGCCATTATGCAGGGAACAAATGGATAAAAGAACAGCAGCCAATTATGGAAATTATTGCAGTTAGTCCATTCTTCTCTGTTTCTTCACAGACTTTTCCCGCAAATCAGAAGTCCATTTCTCTGTGTTAACTCTCGATTTGATATAAACCACAAACATAGATTTCTTAATAGCAATATTTGTCAGCCATTGCTAACTGTCAAGTCCACCCGCAAGGCGACACAATGGCAAAGTAGGTGGCTGCCGGTGGAGTGCGTCACAACCGACAACACAGAAACGAAGCCTTGCAACTGAACAGACGGCAGATAAATTGTTTCTACAATAATTTATTCATCTTGAATTTCAGATAGGGTTAGGGTTAGGGTTAGCGCAAGGGATTGAGAACTCGAACAAAAGTCGTCAAAACACATGAATTCCGATGCCAACTGAAATGACGTAGGGTCGCGATCGCGCCATGACGATGCATAGCGCATAGATTTGCTTAATTTTAGGACTTGTCGCTGGGGCTATAATAGATGCTTTGCTACTGTAACATAGTGGAGCTCGCTGGTTAAACCGTCAGATCAAGCACTAGTGGGAGCAAAGCCAATCACATCCAAAGCAATATGAGAAAACAACTAGCCATCATATACATGTATCATTTATTGAAAAGGAACTCAAGATAGAAATATATAAATTATAAAGCTCTAAAAGGGTCTTTGGCATTAAAGAGCAATGGTAAGAGTTAGTTAAGCAATGTCTGACAATTCTGATAAATCGCTCACGACTGAACCAATCTTGTTATCGATAATGGGATCGCAAGTGTTGTATAATAATATTAAAGGCACACAGAATGATATCACGTCCGGTATCATTTTAGCAGTATTGTAAGTGTATGTCCCCAGTTAGTAGGCCATCTTGTGGCTAGTTTTATATAAGATTAGACACAGAAATCAAGTTAATGTATGTGTGTATGTATGTATGTATGTATGTATGTATGTATGTATGTATGTATGTATGTATGTATGTATGTACCTATGTATGTATGTATGTATGTATGTATGTATGTATGTATGTGTGTGTGTATGTGTATGTGTATGTGTGTGTGTATGTATGTATGTATGTATGTATGTGTGTGTGTGTGTGTATGTAT
>JANVCJ010085953.1:0-18968 GCA_026413505.1 Epizoanthus ramosus
CCACCCCCAGGTATGCAATGGTCCGTCTTGGAGAACAGTTGCTTGCTAGACAAGTACAGTGCGGGTCACTTACCAAACAATAACTTAATATTATTTGTGTATTTTACATTTTACAATTTGAAATAAAAGAATGCCATATCAAGTGCAAAAGTGTTGTAACTGAAGTGAGGTTTTGCTAGCAGCTACGCGGGAATATACGAATTACGATATGTCTGAGATATTAAGGAGCAGCACCGAATCAGACAAGTCCTCAATACATTTTATTAACCGAGTGCGCGTCCCGTACTGTACATTATGCACCGTACGTAGCCCCAGTAATTAATGTGTTTTAATTAAAATTAGGGAGCAGGTCAAACACGTGCCTTGAATGGGGCTTAGATCTCGTTTTCTGTTGATTTCTAAAATGTTCAAATCGACATTATTTGGGTTATTTTTTGGTTGCAAAATGTTTTAAAAAAGGTAACTTTGTAGCACAGGCCTGGTTAGACAAAGTTTCTGTTTTGAACGAACAATGCTAATGACCTTCACAAAACTCCCAACGTTTAAGGACAATCATGGATGCGATTGCCTTGAAAAAAACTGAGGACATGCATAGGACAACATGGTACAGCCTCTACACCCTCTTCTGTATACATATTTCTAATGATTCTGAAGGAAAGATTAGAGACATAGCTATCAGCAGATAATACCGAGTCTACACTCCTCTCTTGAATACATATTATATCTCTAATGATTCTGAAATAAGGATTAGAGTCACGGCTGTCAGCACCCCCCCCCCTGAATACATATCTCAACTAATTCTGAAGGAGGATTAGAGACAGTTTGAAGAAAGAATATGAATGGATACCATGTGACAAGGTATTTAATCAGTTTCGATTTTACTTTTCGTTATTATAGAAGATATTCAAGAACATTTCTTAACCTAAGATGGATTAAGTTGGAGTCAAACTTGCTCTTGGGGATGGACCATTTGATTTCGTGGGGGGTGGGGAGTGGGGAGTGGAAGAATTTGTAAAAAAGACTGTCCAAGCCGACTAAGACGAAAAAAAATTAACAAGATAAAAAGTTATAGCGAAAAAGAGAGACAAAGAGAGGAAAAAGCAAACAAAACTGTGTTCCGAATTTGTACGAAAATATTTATTTGCAACATAGTTATTCTATCACCCCCACTCCACGACTTCAAATGGCCCAGGTGACGAGCTTATTGTTTCACTTGACAATAACCAGTAAGGAGAAAATGGAAAACGATCACATCTAAAATCAAAATCAAAATCAAAAGCGGCCTGACAACACATGAAATGGATGAAAATAATGATGTATCAATGATTTCGTAACAAGTTTTAAACAAATACAGGGTCGACCATTTGATTTTGTCGGGAAAAGAGGAATGGAAATATTTGTAAAAAAAATTACACAAGACAAGGTCATACGAAAAAGAGTGGGAAAAGCGCAAAAACAACTACAATCCGTGTACTCATGACCGCACAATAAAACAAATTTGCAAAATAATAATTCTTTATCCCCCCCCACGTTGTCAAATGGTCTTGACATTATTATTCCCGAGCCGTTTCGCGTCGGTAACGTGTACTAATGTAGTAATAATAATAATAATAATAATAATAACAATGACAATGACAATGACAATGTCAACGACAACGACAATGACAGTGACAGTGACAGTGACAGTGACAATGACAATGACAATGACAATGATTATTTATATAGCGCAAATTCAATATGAAATTTTCAAATGCGCATGACAATGACAATAACAATCACAACAATAATAATAATAATTTTTCTTACATGTTTTGTCATGAATGTTTTCAGACAAATCCTGAGAGGTGTCTAACACTTCCTTTATTTAATAGCTTGTTTTGGTCAAGAGGGTCAAATTATATGCGCCTTTCAACAACGTGCTCAACCAGGTGTAGTAAAAACAACGCAACCATACGTCACTCTGTTAGGAACCAAATAAAAAAAATAATTTGGAAATAACAAGGCTTTGAGAAAACAATCTTTCGGTCAGATTAGAAATGAGAAACCACCAATCTATTCACGTTGAATCAAAACTTTAAAACGTTTACATGAGAAAACCTGCTTTTGAATGAAAATTCCGATATATATTTAATTTAAAACTGCTTCAAGGATATCAAAATTTGCATGTTGAAAACCGATATCCGAGTCTTCCGAAATTAAAATGAATAATTAAAATAAATATAGTAATCGGATAAATTTATAAAAATAAATCTTATTAAAACAAAATAGAGCATTAGCAAGAAAATAATTAATACTGAAAACAGTGTGTTTTCTTCTTTGATCAGTCTTCGGGTTCCGTAAATGAGATAACAGAATATTGCCATTTCTTCACGTCGAAAAGTTGATCCGTGATCGTGATTGTGATTTTCAGTTATCTCATTTATTTCTATTTTCAAAGGTTCAATGGTTTATTGTTAAATAAATTAAAGAGCGGGTGTAATGCAAGTCGTGGACACAAGGGTAACATAAATGGGTCGATACAATGACTAGTTAAGCAGATACATTCAATGTTTGAAGTTAGATGCCACTGATTTGTAATGACTTCCGTTCACCATTCTCGGTTGTTATTATGGGGCTTTTGGCTGAGAAGCGGAAAAGGAAAACATATGCTCACTACTATACACCAACGCAGAAGGACGAGTTTTCCTTTGCAGCGCTAGTGGGAATGCCTCTCTCCGCTTTCGCCGTCCGCGCTGCGAAGGGAATAACGGAATTGTCCGCTTTGGTGGCCTGACCAATATATGTAGGAGTCGTGGGTTAAGATCATGATATTGATTTGCTTATGCGATTGATAAACTTTGCCTTCAACGTTCGTGATGTTAAATAGTTTAGTGATATATAGACTTATTTAACAATGATTGGAAGTTTTATTATGCCAGCACTAAACGTGTTCATTTCAAAATAAAAATCTGTCATTAGCACACCGTAGTAAAGTGAAATAAAGACTTTCCGTACTGTTCAACCTTTTTTAATAATAGAGATAGATCATCCGTTAGTTTAATGTAAACAATGACAAAATAAAAGGCTTCCCGAGTTCGCGGTTAAGAATTGAAAGTAACACGTTGTCATTGTTAAGAGGATTTATATGATTGCGCCTTCACTTCAATTTGACATCCTGCGGACAAATCGTACTATTCAACGACAAAAGTTTCTTGTTATTTTAAGCCGGCGTTGTGCTGCTTCACTCCTCAAGTGGTACTTCGTGCCTGCCTTTGTTACGCCCATGCAAAAGGGAATACACGTGTCTACTTATCGTTACCGTTAGCCGGATACAGCTGACTCACTTAATGCTAAACGTTTCATCCTTCTTCAACGAATTAATTGCTGTATAATTTAGAGGACAATTAATACTCAAGTATGTAATGTTGTTCGTAACTGATATAATGGTTTATTATAACTTAGGTAATTTTAGTTGGTTAAATCGAAACTCTTATAATTAACATAATCTATTGAAGAAACTAATTCGAACTTTTAAAGGCAATCAGTTCGTTGTAAGCGAGTACTTGAAATGAGATATAAGACAATCTCAGATGTATTTTTATATAATAATAAATATTGATGAAAGGCAAGTATATGAAAAAGGATTTATATGGTGTGACCGAAACTTAAACGTCTACAAGATACACGCAGATATGGATTGGGGATACACAAGTGGAGTCTGCCAGGCTATTAGCGCATTACGTACTCTGGCAGACTAGTTTATAATCAAATTATGGATAAATCAACTGAAAGTCGCGCGCCTTCAAAGTGGTCCATCGCCAATTAATTTACGGTAGCGACAACGGCGACAGAAACAAAACGTTTATTATTACCTTCGATCCCAGATTAATCGGACCGGCATATTTACTGAGATTATTATCGTGTAGTTCTATTGCGGGTGGGAAAGAGGAAACTAAAATAAGAGTCCGCAGGCAAGCTCATTTTGATGAGGAAGGTTGGCAAAATAAAACAGGGTGGGGCAGCGGATATAGTATTGTTAAGTGGTTAGCGGGCTAAGGAAGCATTTCTGGGGCGGGGGATGAGGCGGGTGGAGAATACGTTTGTTATTTTATTTTACGGAATAATCGTTTCCATTAAGAAGTTTCATGAAGAAACATACATCACTTTGCTTTTCTCAAACTTCAGTAAGTCTGCGCGTTTTCATTTCAGTTCTCTGAATAAACATCTGACGCATAGATCTAACAGCAAACGTTAAATTACCATGCGTTAAGCCATGTTCGAGTCAAATCCACTAAAAGTAGGCATGCCCCACCACATTATCAGGGGCTCCAATGACAGTGGGGCATTTGACCCTCGGAGATTCTAGTGAAAGTGAGGCATTTAACCCTTGGTGATTCCTGAGTGACAGTGGGACATTTGACCACAGGAACGACTTGCTGAGTGAAGAATTTTGTCAAATACTACAGTCAAATGCCCAGTGCTCGGCGATGACATAAAAAGAAATAAACCAAAACTGCTGGCAAAACTATAAACGCTTACGAGATTTATGTGACTGTTGTATAAAAATTGAGAACAGTCCTTGTCGAATTATTATAAACTGGAGTAAGGGTCATTCCGATTCAGCAAATCTGATTTCGTACTGGACTAAACATAAATCAGAAATACCATTGAATATTGTGTTCTGCATTTGGTCACTTAAAATTGCACCCCCTCCCTGGTCACTTTTGCAAAATCTACTTCCTATTTCAAAGCAGTAAAACCCAAATATAACTTATTTCCAACCGTCTTTCAAAAAATATGATAAATCAACCATGACACTGCAAAACATATCGCACAATTAACGTGCTATTTAACAACTTACTGATCCGATTTGATAGATTAATAAATAAACAGGATACACTCATACAGAGCTTTTCAGGTTTTTCAGTAAAGTACCCCAATTAACTGTATGTTAACTTTAGTTATCGCACCTTTTAAATCACTTGTTGGCAATTGTGCATTGTGTTTCCAGCTCATTAGCTTGATGATTAACTAGCTACCCCTACTGCATTGGTACATGAATCACTTGGGTGAAATCTGTTTCAAAATTATCACTGTGTTTTAGACCTCACACAATAAATTCTGACCACTGCCTGAAGACTGAAATTTGGAGAAAGATTCACATTAATTGCACTGAATATAGCTACAAAATAAGAGAAGGAAATCTTGATGTTTAAATCGCCTTGTAGCTTTGTTTCATCCTCTATGTTATCATATAACGATTGCAGTAAACATGCAAAAAAATGCAACACTGATTCGCAAATACACTCTTTCGTTTTGTATGAGGACGTCTATGGTTGGATTTGGTGCTGGGCCGAACATTTTTATCTTTCTGGCCGGATTTCAGTTAAGGCGCCTCCTTAATTTACTGTTCCGGCTAAAACTAAAAGCAAGCCGTGTTGAATACGCTACTTTATCAATGCAAATTTCCTCTCGTTTCCGTTCACTGAGGGAGCAAAGTTTGAACAATTTGTTGAATCAATGAGACAAAACGTGACAGAGTAATCACATTTTGCCCATTCAGAGAGCTGGGAGGGACATTTGCATTGGTAAAGTACTGATCGTATTACATCAGACATATTCGATGGCTAATGTATTGTTGTGTTGAGAACAGAAAAGAAATATGATAACTAGGAGTGAGAAAGCAGTGACGAATTTAAACAACTTAACTGAAATGTAAAACAATGCTCTTAGCGTATCCAAACTTTCAGCCTTGGGTATATTATTATCATGTTCCTAAAATTTTAGCCTTTCTTAGGCTCAACGTACTTATTTTTGTACGAAGCACTGTAATTAGGTTACTTTAGGAAAGAACTCCTTGGAGTTCCTTTGAGTGATATTCCTTGAAACAATAAAAACATCTTAATAACCCAGTGGAAGGGCAGTACGGGAGAATATTTTACCAGAGGACTTGAATGCTGTTACAGACCGCACAAAGTAAGGTCTCTGCGACAGAGGACAAAATATGCTGCCGTACCGACCGATCAAACTAGGTTATTATAAGGCTTTTCTCGACTTTTCTCTTGCTTGTAAAATGTTTGGAAAACAAGCAGTTGAGTTGCCGGTCGGGAAGTCCGTATAGCCAAAAATCTATACGGTAAAATACAGACCTCACTATCAGCCAATCACAACCCAGGGATTTAGTTACAGACCTAGCTTGCCATGTAATAATATTATTTATAGTTTCAAGGAATATAACTCAAAGGAGTTGTATGTCCATATAAAAGAGTGTAGTGGCTTGTAGGTTGGGCAGTTTCGCGAGTTATGTCCTGATATGATCTATTTTATTGACACATGAACATTGTGATAGTAACAGGCTTGCTGAATTGCTTTGAGAAAATATTTACACTAGATCAGAAAGGTAATTCCCCAGCCTGCTGATACGCTGGGGCTAGCGCTTAAACAGGACTCGGAACGATACTTCGGGTCGGGCATGCGCAACACAAACTACAACCCAGTCTATTGCGGCTATGCAAAGAAGTTCCTGGTGCAAGCACGATCCCGTACGATGAAGGAACAGTGCGCCTCCAAATACTTTATGAAGCAGCTTCATGACTTGTCATTAATTCGCGGCATTATGCAATCGATTCTAACCGGTCTAAGTGGCAAAAACTACTGACTTACCGCATGAACGGACAGTCTATTCGGGTTTGATAAGAATCAACTGGGATCAGTAACTCATTAAGTGTGCTGTCAATACTTATTGGTCATTTATAATTGTTTACCAAAACAGAATATTTATAAGGCCTGACAAAAATAGAACTTGCCGTTGATCTCTATATTTATACGCTGACAGTTTTATGGTTCTCTTCTCGCAGTTTTTATGGTGTTACAAAATTGTGGTAAAGGAAATTCACTTATTGAACAAAATGGTGTCGGTAAAGCCGGAAATGTCTCGCGTCCATCGCTTATTCACTCCCACGTACGAATCAACGGTACACAAGAACATCCGCAATTCTAAACTACAATGGCTCTGCAGCAATGTAATAATACTGAACTGAACCCCAAAATGAGCTTCGTAAACGTTTCCTTCACGGCATTCAGCTAGATCAGTTGCCTTCGACTCAATTCAATTCAAATTGACCACGCAAATAATTTTTAATAATTGCACTTTCGAAACTAGGCATTTTAAACATTGTATTCTAATTGTTTTTGTTCTTTAACTGTTTGTTATTTAGGAAGCATCAATTGTGAAGAAAACTACAAAAGAGGAATACTACTATTGATATAAAAACAAACAGTACAAGGTCTGTTTCAGAATGCTGATACAAAACTGCAGCCACTTGTCAACAAAGTTTTTCCTTGGTATACCTGCGGACAAAACTAAAACAGTTGTACTACGATATTGAACTTCTAAGAGTTTTATTGTGTGGTCTAATTGATATTCACTGCTTTCGAATTCCCTGTTAGTTGCTGTTACACGAGAAATTATTATGCAAACCTCCTCGGGGATTGTTCAGTTTTTATTTTTGTCAATTCTGTGACGCTACTGTTAGTCCCATGCTGGCTATTTAAGCGGTACGAATGGATCTCAATATCTCAGATACAAACCTAGAGCTAATTGAGCTCCTAAGACGTACAGAGTTCCAGCCGATAAACGCTTTGCAAGAAATCGTCAAGCAAAATAAGAGAGAAGACTATGAAACTGTGTGGTAAGTTCGGTCTTTGTAACTTTCAATAGCAGCTCTAGATAATTTCTTCTATTTTTTTCCTATGATTTTATGCTTTTCAAAATCAAACAAAACTCTGTTTTATTAACTGAAAACAGCGCTGCCTTTTTCTTAGTTAGTCTGCGCAGCAATGGAAATCGCAAAAAAAAAAACCACGAATTGTTAAAACATTGTTGAATATAAGAGAAAGAAATACTTTTAGTGCAGTTTATTTCATTTCTATTTAATTTTCGTTTTATTTTGCTCCTCGTGTAATCTGATTTTTTGTTTTAAAAAAAGAAAAAGCAAAGAAGCGGAAAATACTAAATATCATCATAAACTGATAAATCGTAGAAACAATTTACAATACAAATGAAATACTGCAAGCCATATTCAAATGTTTAATTAGGCGGTTAGTGGCGAACATTCAAACCGTAACAGTGGTTGCTATTATAATATTCTTGTATATCGCTTTAACATGGCACAAATGAGTTTCTCATTTTTTCCCTGATTAAACTTTATGTTGAAAGAGACACTGGCACGACTATTTGCATGAAAAAGCCGTTACACTCACGAAACATGAGATATAAGAATATGACAGAACAACAAGAACCGATAACTATATTATATATTAGCTGAATTATGTGCAAACGGTAAGTGTCTGAATCAAAGCAACACAATTTCGACGGCAAAATGATATTGTGTGTTTGTAATCCGATTTAATCTTCCCCCAATTTAATGACTTAGCATCATCTCTTTCATGAACAACCAATCACATAATCGCCAACGAATCATACCATAAAAATATTTGAACACGCGAAGTAATTTCTTGCAATACTAATCAGGGAATCCCCCTCCTCATTGTGACGTCATGCTCAGGCCACTCAGACTTCGCTTCAAAGATTTTGAATATGAAATCCCAAAATAGACTAGCCAGTAAGAATTAATTAAATTAAGTCTATACTTCCGTGTTTTGGACCGATATTGTTATTATTATTATTATTGTATGAAACAGCAACGGCAACGACAACGACAACGACAACGACAACGACAACGACAACGACAACGGCAACGGCAACGGCAACGACAACGACAACGACAACGACAACGACAACGACAACGACAGTGTCAGTGACAATACTGCACGACGACGATGATAATAATAATGATAATAACTGTTTTACGTTTTTATTATTCTAGGTTGCATGTGCCTGGCTTTCCTGTGTGCAGTAGGGTGGCTAGGAGGGCCAGTTTTGTGCTTTCCTTCCCGTACACAATCCCAAGTTACCATCACACAATCTAATCCCATCATGGACAAGTATAAGGCAGCTGTAAAAAATATCTTGTATCAACTGACTGCAAAAACACAGCAGGCCCATAGAATCTACGTAAGTGTTAAACGCAATTATCTGCCAATCAAGCAAAGAGAAGGTATTCCATGCATCTGACGGCAAGACTCACGAATAATATTATCGGCCCGGGAATATTATCTTAGATCGAATCACATGGTTATTAAATTTCTAGCTTCTGATTGTTCAGATACCTCATGCAGTTATATCGTACCTAGAAAGAAGCTGTCTCTAAAAATATCCCTCCTTTTCTGTTTAACTTTTTGTCTTGTCTTGGTTATTAGATTGACGATGTTAGTATATTCATAGCGGGGAATGATTTACTGAGGTTCAACTACTGTACTATCGTTTCAGGCCAATACTCACGGAATTCTTGGTGATTCGCCCATCTACTTGGTAGACTGCTTTGTTGACAAACAACCACCAGTAAACAAGTGGGCTGCGTTGACACCGGTAAGAGAGACGGTCTGGATTGAATGAAATTCTTTCTCTCCCCCCTCCCCCCCCCAAACACAATCAAATAGTCGATTCCTTAGAACTATAATTACTTTCTTTTTACCAAACGATAAACCATTATATCTTGTTGCAACTTGCCAGCCACAAGGGCCCCTTAAATTCTCCTCTATATAAAGTATAATTTCAACTACATACTTTCATCTAATACTAGCATAGCTTAGCATCAGGATACGAATAATCCGAAAGAGATGTATTCAGAAAATCGAAATGTTTCAAGTACAATATTAACACATTATTCCCCGTATACACAGCCCAAGAGGTTCAGCAAGTGCATTCTTACGTTCGAGATACCCCCTTGATTAGCTGAATAACCTGTGTGCTAATATTAAGCGGTACAATATTAACACACTATTCCCCGTATACACAGTCCAAGAGGTTCAGCAAGTGCATTCTTACATTCGAGATACCCCCCCTGATTAGCTGAATAACCTGTGTGCTACTATTAAGCGGTACAATATTAACACAGTATTCCCCGTATGCACAGTCCAAGAGGTTCAGCAAGTGCATCCGAACGTTCAAGACGTTCATGTCCCCCCTGAAAGTTGTCGAAGAGGACGAATGGCAGCACAAAAATCTCACCGGTGATTCTAGTTCGTACGACATTATCAACGAAGTGCGAGGGATGTGGCTTCAAAGCATAAACGCTGTATTGCAGAATATGGTAAGGCGACTATAAACAGTATATAGACTATGAATAGTATATTTATAAACACAGTATATCGATGGGCAACCTGGTTCCCTGGTTCTTGTGTGCATTCAATATGGATAACTGCAAAGAAAACACCCCGGCATACAGCAGACAACGTGATCCCCCAAAGTCTCGAAAATCTTTGAATTTTTTAATTAATTCGAAATTTGGGATCACGTGTTCTGCTGTTCGCCAGAGTATTCTCTGCAGATGGCCATATTGAATGCTGAAAAGAACCTGGAAACAAGGTTATGTCGCTAGGTAGTGGAACTATCAATAAAAGTGTGTCTGACTCGGATAAAGTGCCAACTTGCGAATAATTCAAGCCCCTCCAATCCTTTATATATAACGGCATTTACTTTGGGGTACTTCTCGATGAAATATCCGCCATCTCAGTGCATGTGTAGCATTACTGATCACTGTTTTAGTCTCAAGAACAATTAATAGCTCAGGTTATAAAGATTGTATTCCAAACTGCTAAAGCCACCCCGACCAACCACTCTGCTCCACCAAGGAAACAGTGTGGCCGCCTATCTAGCACTCTAACACATGCTTTTCTTTATACTTTTTTATCAGTCGCAAAGTCGCATCCCACATTTATTGTAAGTGAAACTATAATAGCTACGCCGTTCTGACAAGGCCCTAAAAAGCGACTTTAACACGTACTTTTCTATATATGTTGTTATCAGAATAACTTTAGAATAACGAGTTGTTGTTTATTACAACAGGCTAATGAATCCAGTATTCCCCTGGATACAACACCCAAGACTGTGACACTAAAGCAGTTGGATCAAATGGTGCAGGTACTGTATTTTATATTGCTAGGCCTATTTAGCAGTACTTTTCACGAGGGACGCAAGCACAAGAGATATGCGTCGAAGGAAAGCAATCCTTGAATTATGAAATCCTTAATTAAAACCGTGATATACGTAATGCTAAGGAAAGGGAAACTAACTCGGTTCAGTTATTACCATGGAAATTAGACGCTTCATAATTTAACTTAGATTTTAATGTTATGTCGGTTGATTCAATTGCAGCAACAGAGCACTAGACAGGGAAACTGGCCTCCGAAGAATGGTTCGCCTACTGCGACGACTCTGAGAAACTATGCAATCATTGAAGCTCTTGATGTTCTACTGGTTAGCTATCAACTATACGATGTGTGCCAAATTTATCCCAGTCCTTCCACCTCAGGATCATCTGCACAACTTGCCAAACGATCTACGCTTTCCTAGGAAGCTGAACGAATTGTACCCGGAATTGTATCACACATTGTCAAAGCTAAATTTGTGTCTTAGAATCCTGTTCTTTATAAGAACGGTCAGGACATAACATAGTATTCAAATGGATATCACATGTCTATAGAACAGTTGCTTGCGACTGTATAGCACACTGATCAAGCCACGTACGGTGCGGGTCACTTAACAAATATAGAATATTATTTGTGTAGTTTATATCTGATGTACAATTTGAAATAAAGTATTATTTAAGTATTGCTTCGTTGTGCTTCTAGTGCTGGGCAAACAATTACAACAAAATATATTCAATATTAAATCAATGGATCTGCAGGGATCAGTCATAACAAGGCCTACTCCGGGTCCTTAAGTCACCGCGACTTGTCGCGAGTTAGCGCGATTTAAGGCGACTTATGGAAAATCAATAGGGGAAAGCAATGCGACTTTAGGCAGCTTATATCGAGTTAAGGCGGCTTAAGCTATAATTGTCAAAGAACATAAGGCGACTTAGCTAAGGACCCGGAGTGGGCCTATAACGATTTTTATCGTCGTCTTTTCTACTCTGATAGGGAGGGTCAAAACACATTCCTTCACAAGGGACCCATTTGGGGGTAGGGGTAGGGGTCGGGAGGGGAGTAGGGTAAAATTTAGACAGAAATATATTGTCTGTTGTGTCTTTTACAACCGAAATGAGCGCCCTGCTATAGCTAATACTACGCTTCAAATAATAAGTTAGTGGTTTAGCTAGAGCCAGTTTGTCGAAAATCAATAGGGGAAAGCAATGCGACTTTAGGCAGCTTATATCGAGTTAAGGCGACTTAAGCTATAATTGTCAAAGAACATAAGGCGACTTAGCGAGACTTAAAGGCGACTTAAGGACCCGTAGTGGGCCTATAACGATTTTTATCGTCGTCATGGCTATTCTACTCTGATAGGGAGGGTCAAAAGGGGTAGGGGTAGGGGTCGGGAGGGGAGTAGGGCAAAATTTAGACAGAAATATATTGTCTGTTGTGTCTTTCACAACCGAAATGAGCGCTCTGCTATAGCTACTGAATACTACGCTTCAAATAATCAGTGGTTTAGCTAGAGCCAGTCTGGCTTCTAACAACCACAGTTCCCCCAAGTTGGCTGTCAGTTGACACAAAACTGCTAATGCATTCCGCCGGCGTTATATAACTTTTCAATTCAGTGTACTGAAATGCTTCATTTTTTAGCTCTAGAGGCTGTTGGATCGAGTCTTCAAGCATGTAGAGCGAATAATATAATGAAACAACTTAATATGAGATGAATTATAGAATCTTCGCCGGACTTGGTACTAAACAGTGACAAAACGGTTGACTGACTCAAAATGGCCGGAGTTTTAGCGACATCCATCTATTTTATTTCTCCGGCGCAGAGAATTAATACGAAACTGCGTCAAAAGTATCAACTGAACAATGTTCTACTAATTTTATACGTTATTGTGTAATAGAAACCATAATGTGAGTTGGGACGGACTGAAGGGAACCATGCATTACGCTTATTCCTTACTAATACTGATTATGTTCAGTGATCACTGCTACACAACTAGTAAAGCAACCAGTCAGATGAACATTCCCACTGACTGAAATATTGATAAGATCAACATAAGTGATACTGATAGACACGAAACCAAGATATCAAATGCAATCTCAGGTGATATGACGGAAAAAACCCCAATTCATTAATTTGTCATTTATTGACAGGGTACACCAAAACTGTAAGCGTTATATGTTTTGTTACTTTTATAAAATTTCGTGGCAAAGTCGTGTCGAATTATTGTAAAGCCACTCGGCAACGTTTTCGAAAACAATAGTTTTTCTGCTGAACAAAATATAACCTCTCCCAAACTACAGGCCCTTATATTATGTTTTTTTTTCGTATTTTATGTTGGTCGTATTTATACTATAGAGGCGACTAAGATGACTGGACAAATTAGTCGTGTGGCTGATAAATGCGACTTGTATAAATACCGGACGAACTTAACCAGACGCATTAACTGAGTGTGCTTTTCTCAAGAAATTAGATATAGGTATAGTAGTCTTCTGAGACTGGTGTGAAAAAAACCCGATTTGGTACAATCTGACTGCAATGTGCATCTGGTTAAGTGCGTCTCGCATTTATACTAGTCGGTTTAAACGTCCGAGACAGATTAGCCGTCTGCTAAGTGAGTCGTTCAGTTGTACTTATAACTGAGGACAACTAATTCGTCTGACGATTAACTCATCTGCCTTCTTTCTCGTATTTATACTAGACGATTAAGCTGTCGCCTTGAACGTTTTAGACGTCTCTATAATATAAATACGGCCATTTTGAGCTTAACTATTCCTACAACTGAGTCAAACGTGCTTATTACGAGAAGCCAGAAACTGTTTACTTTCTGAGATACAGTCTTCTGTTATACTTATACAGAATATCTCTTGTACTATAAACTGAGTACCACAATAAAAAAATATATATCTACGATCTATCAACCCCCAAATAAAATTTCCGCATCAAAAAATAGATCTTCCATAATGAAAATTCATGTTAGGATGCGAGTGTTACCAATTCTACAATAGAATACTCAACCTCAGTCCCGCATCACTGTATGTTCTTGTCCTTGACCGTACGTTTCGCTGGGCTAAAGAAGTCCAGAACCTCTGAAGGCATAATATTTATTACCAGCTGAACAAATCTAAACGTGAATCGCTTCCTGGAATGTACGTACCGGAAAACTAGCCTAGAAATAGTACTGCATAAGACTGCTGTTAGCGCGACATCTCAGTTACTGACAAATAATGTAATCTAATATTTTTATCAGAAATAACTCAGTTCCTTCTTTATCGAAAACGTACTGAATTTGGTATTTTTATATCTGGTACACTGACGTATCTTGTTTAATTTAAATGTATTCAAAGTATGTCGATTCATGGTTAGCTATTTCAAAAGGGCCCCACTGAAAATCACAGCTGTGACGTGGGCACCCTGTAAAAAATAAAATATTGTTATTGTTATTAAAACTGAGAATATTTTTTGCTGAACAGCATGTCAAAAAATGATCAGACGCAACGGAGGTTATTTTCAAAATGATAAGGAAAGTATAGTAAGTCTCTAATAGACAAAACCTGTTTGGACGCGGTAGGCATTCCTCCGGAACACAAATCCCGGAAGTTAATCGGGAGTTAATACATTTGTGAATTTTGGTGTCATTCAGTTGTTGCATACCGAGGGAGCTGTCCTATATATTCGTTGTACAGTATGCTTTTGTGTGATTGTAATAAAATAAATATTATCTATAATTATCTTGCACTTTGAGCCCAAATTCCGAACTAGTTTCCTGCTCTAATAAAGAATATTAAAAATATACTCACGAATTGTAGTTTCGAATCTTGTTTGTAACAATTCAGTTTTTAGCAAAGCTAATGTTAACGAACACCGTGTACCTAAATGAAGAAGTAACGGATCGAAACTACAGTACTGTAATTATATTGAGGAGTTATGAATTAGCCGTTTATACGTGTATGAGGGACGTTGTCGAATAAACGTTTTGTTAAACACGTTTTCGTGATCTCACAGTCGTTATCATTACTATAACAGATTAAAGGGGGATTCCCGATTCATCTTCAGGATGGAAGTAGGGCGTACAGGCCGACATTTTTTGCTTCCACTATTTTTAGCAGCGAAGAAACAATCCCAAATTCCACTACCTGCAAGCGCGCTAATAGCCATTACAAACCATTACAAATCAATTATTGAACGTGTTGTAGGCCAGTTTTCCTCTCGCAAATTGTATATAAAGGAGCCACGGTTATGAATCACATCACAAATTTTAAACGACCGAGATTGGAGAGATAGACAAGGGTGAACACAATTCCAAAGAGCCCAGAAGGAACAAACCATGCGTAAGTACTCAGTGCGAGCCCATGGAATCTGTTAACGTTTTGACTTATCTTGATTTCGAGTGACCCTGGTCACTTGTGGTTCTTTTTCAAAACTGTTTTAAATTTTGTAGAAAAGAATGAACGATAATCCAAAAATATGTTTAACCATACTTAAATATGTTTAACCATACTTAATATTTAAGTATTGTTAAACATATTTTTGGATTATCTTTCATTCTTTTCTACATCAAATCATCAGCAGGTCCTAGCTGGATTTAAAAAAATTTATATATATCATATACTATTTTACAAAACTTTTACTTTCATAGGCAGGAAAATGTCTACATAGTCATATAGTGTAAAACTGTTTTATCATTATTATACGTTAAAATTTATAAAATCTTTCTATTAAAATTATTAATTTTTTTATTTTATTCAAAATCAACTCTCTGATTTAATATTTTTACTGCCATTAAAAAAAAGAAAAAAAAGGAGTATATATTATACTGATACGTACCGCGAGCTTGTCTCGTTTCAGGAATATTAATGAGTGTTGTATAAAGTGACATTTTAAGAAATGTTCGAAACAAGAATAGAATTAAATTTTTATTAGAAACGTTCTGAAATCTCTACAACCAGAAGCAGACACTATAACAGTAACAATGGAACTATTTCAGTCCTTTTATGAACAATGAAGGTCGCAGTCTTCGGAAACATATTTGCCAAAATAACAGGTCTCGGTATTAATGTTACTCAATTTAAGACACGTCATAAAGATTTTGCTTAGGACGAAATGCTTTTAAGTAATCGGCAGCAAGGCAATCTTAATATCACTTAAAGTAACACACAAAATACATTTTTCCGTTTGGACACGGAATTCTGACGTCATACCAAATAATCATTCTTCAGAAGAAGCTGACACGAAACAATAAGATTAAGAAGTTGTAAATGGAGAGACTCTGCTCGTACTCGCGTTACTAGGCGGTGGTTTAGATCAGTTCTGTGCAATGAAAAAAAATGCTGAAAATAGTTGTGCAGTAGATGTGAAGTACTTTTCTGGTTCCTTCTGTTACACAAAAAGTGGTCATGTGCTAAAGTGTTCATGTACTGTTAGGGATAAGCATCTTATCTCTATGAGCATAGAGATGACTGAGGTAATATAATATAATATAAGTAATTCAATTTCCGCAAAAAAGATACTCTAAATGAAAACTTGCTGAATCATTTTCAAGTGAGTTTTGAGCTAAAGTTCAGATATGGAAGATACAGTACTGAAAAATCCACGTAAAAGAACCACCAAATTAAACTAAAATCTAATATATATAAGAAACTAGTCAGCCTCATATCTGAAACAGTTTCTTACTCAAAGGGTTATTTTCAAGATTCCCTTTTTAAGACTCAGGATTAACAGCAAGTGTGAAGACCTATTTATATTGTATTTATGTATTAGTATCAGTCCCACCGTTCTTTCAGACTGAATAATCCTGTACCCTTTTATAAAACTCTAACATTATAAACTGTCCTTAGATACTGATACCATATGTACAAGTTCTGGTTGGGCTCTTATACATGGGTTACTGTAGAAGTTGGTTACGAATCATAAAACTTGATATACTACCCAGGGTTCAGAAATCATAATTATACAATATTCTTACTATACAATGTCTTCCCTTCCATCGCTTTTGCCGAAGTTTTCTTCCAATTGTCTATATCAGTATTGAAAATTAATATATCTCAATTCAAATAATTTCTGGCCATATTTTAGAAATGCCATAGAACTGTCTTGCATGACAATATCAGATTTACTGAGATTTTTAAATTTTAAAATAACTATTTTAGGCTGGAACCTACGTACAGTTCAATGCGTCCATCCAGATGACTCAGAAGCAAATCAACGAGTCGCTATATTAAATCGCTAATTAACTTATCAAGCACTCCCGCAACTACACACAAAATGTTGCTACCGATGACGTCAATAGACGCTCTGGGTCTGAGCTGGAGGACTCGAGAATTCACTAAATATATAATTATTGTCTGTAAATAGCATCGGCATGGCGGATAAACCTCAAGACTGCTTTTTTCATTATCATTTTCATTAACTGGCAATGGTGTAAGCGTTTCCTTTCTGTTGCTTTCTCCGATTCTTGTAAAGCAATTGGAAGACATTTACGAAAATGTTAGTTTTTCTGTTGATCAAAATATCACCTCTCCCAAAGTGCAGGACCTATTTTGTTCTTGATATTTTTTTTGTATGCAAAATATTGAGCTTAGCAACACAGAGGTGTCTTGGCGTAACATATGAGGACAGAAAAGGGTTTTCCACCCTGTCAATAGTATCTGTTAAACATTAGTCACTGCACGGCTTTAGCTTACATTGGCCCTGCCGAATCTTGAGGGGGAGGGGGGGGGCTATTAGAGGATTTAAGCATCACTTTGAAAATGATTCCCGCGAACGGCTGGGAGTGGACACGATGACCTGAATTTTGGCGCATTTGCCGTTCAGTGTCTCCCGTTTTCTACGCGATGAGGTGTGTTTTGACGTTTGACAGCACCGCGTTTACGTGAAGTTTCAACGAAAGAAAAATGGCGAACCTATGGCAGGCGGCTACATGACGTTTCTTGTTCGCAGTATACGCCGTGCTTTCAAAAAAGCTCTAATAGTGATGAGTACGGGAGAAAGGCTTTATGTTTATGGAAACAGCTGTGTTCCATAATATATACGGCATCAGATTGCCGTGATGGTTATGAGTTGATAACCATCAGCTGAGGAACCAATTAAAACGCTGAAATTAATTAAATAACCACAGGTTTGTATTTAATAAATATAAATTATCTACACGGCACAGAACTATTCTTAACACAACCTTGTCGGTGAATTTGGGGAGAACACTGGACATATTTTATCCGGATAAAGAATGGTATCGTAAGCATTTTATTTATTGTTTCTCACAGAGAAAAATGGAGTGTTAACTTACCGTGTATTCAGTCCCAAATCATGTCTTTCCTCTTTACTTCAGATACAAGCTTCTTTTCCCTGACCCTCTTCTGTGTACTGTGGCTAGCAAGCCGTACCTTCTGCGTTCCTATAGCAACAAAGAGTCAACATGCATCAATATCCGCGATGAGCAAAAAAGCGCAGGAAGTCAAGAATGTCCTGCACGGCCTTGACATTGCCACGCGTAAGGCCTATAATCTCTATGTAAGTATTTTAGTTAAATTAAACTTCTGTTAATAAAACGTCAACTCCTTCCAAATTTCAAACCATAGCCTGCCCGCACATTTCTTGCTGTGTAGGAAAATTAGTATCCGCGGGCAAAACATTCAAACAAGAGACAATACTGAACCAGAAAGTGGCATTTCCAATACGAGATTAAATAAAAAATAATAAATAAATGATGGTGCTCATATAGCACATCCTACATATGTCTCGATGCGCTTTACAATAATTACAGTGGAGATACAGGCCACAACACCGGGATCACTTTTCTACTCTTATCGACAAGTGTGTGGGTTCTTTTAAGTCCCCCGATAGAACGTCCAGAGACTAGACCAACCGCTTAACGTCCCTGTCCACGGACGGTGTGGCGAAAGAAGGTCGCACAAATTCAACCCCCGGCAAGGCCGAGCATTGA
>JANVCJ010085954.1:0-10800 GCA_026413505.1 Epizoanthus ramosus
AATAATAAATCAACAAATAACTAATTTAAAAGAACAAATGTAAAATACTCCACTGAACCAAAGAGCAACCTCTACCCTCAAATTAAAGACTAACCAAGCAACTTAAATGCTAGATAAAATAAATAAATAAATAAATAAATAAACAGCCGAACAGGTTAACATAGTAATAGTCAAGAATTACATCCAAATACAACATATATATAGGCTTTGCAACCCAAGACTTCCTGATTAGTAGTCCGAGATCTTACTGACTGCACCATCTATACTCAGTACCACCTCTTCTGTAATTCGTCAGTAATTGGAAAATATGTCATCGATGTATTACTTGTTTGTAAAGGTTAATGTAACTCTCATATTTTTACTTTAACTCTAAATATTTGCAGGCCATGTTGAGTTTTCTTCTCCATTTGGTGGGTTAGTTTACCTTGTTAACGACCACAAAAGCAGTGATATCTCAGTTCGTCTGGAGAATGTGGTGGCATGTCCCTGGTTTGACTTGACAAATCCTCAGCTGTGTAACCAGTGGGCCAGTTGTCGCCTTGCACCAGGTTTATGGGCAGAGTTGGCTGGTGAAAATATCATCTTTACTTTGCCGTCAATGTGCATAAGACAAATGGACAATCCAGGGCAAATGTTGAGACTCTGGGATGCAGTTGTTGATGCTCATCACAACTTAAAAGGTACAGTCAGAAGTGAAATGATACTAGCTGGATATTTACACAAACTACTGTACATGTATGAACAAAAGTTGAAAGAACACTTTTAGCTGATATTGTTAAAATAAGAATCAACCACTCATTTAGAGTCAAGGAAACCTATTTATTTTGTTCTTCTCAATATACTTGAGATCTGCAGCCAATCTGTAGACACTTTTCACAACATTAAATTACAAGTGAATTTGCAGATTTCTAATTTTCTAACGTTAACTATTGATCAAAAGTTGGTTGTCAAATATAGTTACTTGTAGTTTGGGCTACCTGTGATCAAATTCCAGGTTCTTGATATCATTACTTATAGCTTGGGCCACCTGTGATCCAACTCCAGATTCTCGATATAGTTACTTGTAGATTGAGCTACATGTGATCAAACTGTAGGCCCTCAATATAGTTAATAATGATAATGTATTTCTCAAAAACAATTCAGTGCTATCCCAGGTTTACAGAATTACTTACTGATAAAGCAAATGAATAAACCCTACTTGTAGCTTACTTATAGCTTGGACTGCCCGTGATCAAACTGTGGGTGTCCAATATCGTAGATTGCTTGTTAACTTGGGTTACCTGTGATCAAAGTCCTGCCACCTAATGTACTTACTCTTAGCTTGGGCTACCCGTGAACAATTTCTTGATCAGGGCCTCCCGGTATAGTTCAAGGTTTTCCACTACCATCTACAAACGTTCATCACGAAATTTCAAGTACACTGATTTATATTGAGAAGCTTGCAGCCACAATTTTCAACTTTCACTTTTATATATTAGTCTTGTGGGAATGTTTCAACTAAAATAATAATAATAATAATAATTAACCTGGGCGCCTACTCGTCAACGCGATTTTCAGTAAGGCCCTGCAAAAAAAATGAATGAGCGACTCGGCTGCTGCATCTCGAGCATGTAGATGATGCAATCTCTTGATCATTTATAAACTTGATTTCATATATTTACTAGTATTCACTTTTGCATTTTGTTACTAACAGGTACACAGTCCTCAAACGGCAGGAGAGAAAGACTTGTGTGTGACATGCAACCATCCTGTGGCTATATGCACTCTGGTTATCCCATTGTCACACACCTTGATGTTACCGAACCATGGAACACAGACTTCCTGTTCAATCTCAACCGGATGGAAACGCTGGGGTTTTGGGGTGTGTATCATGAGCTGGGCCACAACATGCAGGAGGATTCGTGGACCTTTGCTGGTACCGGTGAAGTAACATGTAATATCTTCACTCTTCATGCCATGGAAGTTGTGTCTGGTCAGAAACCATGGATCCATCCTTGGTTACAAAACCAATTAGAGGACGCACGAAAGTATCTGAATGATGGCGCGCCCTTTGAGTCATGGAAAGAGGATCCGGGTGTAGCACTGGTGATCTATGCACAACTCTACAAAGCTTTTGGTTGGGGAAGTTACAAGGCAGTCTTCTATAAGTACAGAGACGACCATTTGGCACCAAGAAGTGATCAAGAGAAGATTGATCTGTGGGTGGTGACCTTTTCTAAGGTTGTACAACACAATTTATGCCCCTTGTTCGAATTTTGGGGAATTCCCGTCAGTCAACGTGTTTTGGATGATTTGCAGTCCCAGCACCTCCCACCGTACCTGCCAAATGATGAGGTAACAGCATTTGCTCCTGAGAGGGCAGCAATGATACGTGCAGCTTGGAGGCAGTAATAACTGTAGTCAGTCCTATATCAAATAAATGCACTCTGCAGGCAAAAACCACTGTACACAAGAGAATATCTTGATCTAGTATTTAGATTATTAATAAAGAAAGACTATTGTACTACATGTACGTTGTTTAAAACAAACTGGGAAACTTTCAGCTGAGCACGTACTGCACGGAGTGTGCGAATTAGGGATTTTTTGTGGCCTACACCTTTTCAGTTTTGCTTTAGATGTTTTAATGTAAGTTCTTACTTCAAATTTGTAGGCTGTTACGTTTTGGCATACCTACAAGTCGGACGTTTTGTCCACCTTTTTGTCATTGGTAGGCTCTCAATTCGTACCCTGCGTGTACCAGTAATAATCTTCAGGAGTACAAGATGACGTTTTAAATTTTTGATTGTATTAAATACAAATTTAATACTGGTAATAATTACACAGAGTTTAGTGTTACAGAATGCAAAGAAAAACTAAAGATGATAAATTTAAGATGACTCCTTTTCCATAACTTATGATGTCATTATATAGGTTTTTAAAATATTGGTAGTGCGCTGGTTCAGTTAGCGGGCACAGTAGCGTTGCCTGTTCTGAAAGATCAGGTACAATTCGCATCAGATAGAATGGACAAATTGGCGGAAATGCCTAAGCATATAATTAGGTTTTATTAGTGTTTAATTATTGATTCAGCTATATCAGTAATTGTAAACATCTTAATTCAGGTTGTTCTTACAGTACAAACATATCAAGCAGTACATGCTTATACAAGAATCGGAAGTCAATTTCGAAAATTGTTTAGTGGTTTGAAAGTGGCCAGCTTTTCAAACCAAAGCTTGTAAAACCTTCTTGACTTGGCACTAGTAATCTCATATACAAGTCCTGTTCGTTCCCATAAGCCCTGTTGGTTTCTTTTGGGCCTTCTCATCGTGTAATTTATGTCTTAATTCTATAACTACAATGTATGTGGTGAAACAAATATGTGAAATGAAAAATTCAAATGAAACATCCTATCTTGTCACATTATACACTGGATTACTATAATGACTGATTGTTTCCACGCGTGGAATGAACAACAGTTCATAAAGAGCACTTCATTAGAATGATAGTACACTGATGCTTCTTTGATCAAAGACTTGCGGTGGAATCAAACAAAATAAATGCGAAATAAATGCATTCATTTGCCAACATATGTTCTCTTAGTCAAAAATCGAGTTAATAATCAAATAGAAATACGGTTACAATAATTTCTGTTTTGGGTATTTCCTGAACCACATACTACCTCTATATAGGTTGGGTATTTCGGTTACCAGAACTGACACCGGTGTCCTTAATTGTGGCCAAATGGTCTGCAGTGTCGGATCGGTGTCACCATAACACATAGGCACAGTTAAATTTGACAGCTAGTAGTTCTCTTTGTGTTGAACCTTTGTCCTGGAATACAAGAGTTCACCTTGATGGCACTTGTGCACGAACAATATTTTCTGTTGTTTTTTCCGCCCGGATCAATGTCGCTTTTGGTTTGTAAGAATTGTATATGATATATATTTTAGCCATCTGCACTGGACATTTCTTTGTTAATGGTTGAAATGCTGAAAAGTTGGTTAACGTTAATCAATGGCTAAGCCAAATTATAAATTTAATTTCCTCATCTAGGAATACAGTTTTATAAACTGTTTGTAATTGTTGGAATTATATTTTTTGCATTGCAGATATATAATTAGATAGCATTCGAGCATTTCTTAGTTATATATTGTTATATTTTTACTTTGTTACAATCTTTTAAGATTGTAACTCAATATCTACTTCGATATGTAATTAAGATAGTTGTACGACTTTGTATTGATTAAATAAAATAAATTAAACAAATTAAATGATTGTATATACTGTTATTAGTAGGATCAAGTGCTGTTGGCATGAGCCTCTGGCTCGGAGACTGGGGTTTTCAATGTTAAATAAACTTATTATTATTATTATTATTATACCACACCCCACAACCTCGCACCATACTGCACCACTGACACCATACCACATGCATCGCTCCACACCATACCATACAAAGCCACACCCTACACCATACAAAACCACACCATGCATACCATAGCACACTTTATTATATGAAAATCCATAAGATACGCTACGCTCACTTGTGTGTTACTACATTCGTCACGAAGATAAAAGCCGTATCTTCGCACAGCCATGTACGATCCTGTGTATACCACATGCACCACTCGCGACCACGCTATGATGCCACACCCACAATGTATCACACTACATATAGCTCTCCACACCACGCCATGCCACACTGCACCACCCCAAGCCATACCACACTGCACCACATCACACCATGCATACCATAACACACCATACCATACCACATGCATCACTCCACACCATATCATACAAAGCCACACCCTACACCATACCACACCACCCTGTACAGTACCACACCATACATAATACCATAACACACTATCACATGCACCACTCGCGACCACGCTATGATACCACACCCACAATGCATCACAATACATGTAGCTCTCCACACCACGCCATGCGACACTGCACCACTCTAAGCCATATCACAGTGCACCACTCCACGTCAAGCCATACTACTACACCACGCCATGCCATATCACACTACACCATGCCATACCACACCACACCATGCCATACCACACTGCACCAATCCACACCACGCCCTGCCATACTGCACTACACCACACCACACCAAGCCATACCACACTACACCACACTGCCGACCAATCCACACCACGCCAAGCCATACCGGTGTCGCACTACACCACACCACACCATGCCATGCCATACCACACTACACCACACCACGCCATGCCATGCCATACCACACTGCACCAATCCACACCATGCCAAGCCATACCTGCACACCATACATTCCCATACCATACATACCACATTCCCCACTGTACACACCATACAGACATATACGGGTAAGAACGTATTTGACTGACACCACACATACGATATACCACATTGCATACCATACAGAACCATACCATACCATACCCTACCATATCAGTAACAAAAATATTTAACACTAAAGACCCAAAAGCAATATTTTGTGTTGCAAATTATATCAGCAAATGTTTTACAAAACGGAAAGTAATCCTCCTCGCTCAATCTCAAGCCTCAACTAATTAAAATTATAATCATTTGTATACCAATATATATATTATGACTTTGTTAGTTTCATACGCTTTGGCAATATGTAAAAGTGAACATCATGCCAATAAAGCTTATTACTACTACTACAATACCATACCATACCATACCATACCATGCTATACCATACCATACCATACCATGCTATACCATACCATGCCATACCATGCTATACCATACCATACCATACCATGCTATACTATACCATACCATACCATACCACACCATACCATGCCATGCCATGCATACCATACCATACCATACCATACCATACCATGTACAATGCCATGCCACACCATACTATATACCATACCATACCACACCATACCATGCCATGCCATGCATACCATACCATACCATACCATACCATGCCATGTACAATGCCATGCCACACCATACTATATACCATACCATACCATACCATACCACACCATACCATACCATACCATGCCATGCCATGCCATGCCATGCCATGCATACCATACCATACCATACCATACCATGTACCATGCCATGCCACACCATACTATATACCATACCATACCACACCATACCATACCATTCCATACCATACCATACCATACCATGCCATGCATACCATACCATACCATGTACCATGCCATGCCACACCATACTATATACCATTCCATACCACACCATACCATACCATACCATGCCATGCCATGCCATGCCATGCATACCATACCATACCATGTACCATGCCATGCCACACCATACTATGTACCATACCATACCATACCATACCACACCATACCATACCATACCATACCATACCATGCCATGCCATTCCATGCATTCCATACCATACCATGTATCATGCCATGCCACACCATACTATATACCATACCATACCACACCATACCATACCATACCATACCATGCCATGCCATGCCATACCATGCCATACCATACCATACCATACCATACCATACCATACCATACCATACCATACCATACCATGTACCATGCCATGCCATGCCATGCCACACCATACTATATACCATACCATAGTGTACTCTACTGTATTCTACTGAACTCTAAGTTTCCTAAGTGAAAACAGAGCATCGGACCACATATTTACTTTACGTACCTTAATTGGAAAATATTCCCATCTTTATCAACACACGTTTTATGCTTCCTTTGTAGATTTTAATTAAAGCACTCGATTATGTCTGGCACGAAGGATTATTTCGTATACTGGATAATGTTATTGGGGAAACATTAATAATCTTTTGCCTTCTCCCCTTTTGGTCTCCCCTTTTGCAAACTCGTGTGGAAAAGAAAAAGAAAGAAAGATTTACATCATGATTTATAATTTAATAATAATTATAATAATTATAATAATAACGTTCTTGTGAAACGCATATAACAAGTCTCAATGCGTTTTACAGGTATTGCTATAAAAAATATCTTGTTAAAAAAATAGCTTAAGCCTTGGCTGACCCTAACCTTAACCCTACCGACCGTTTACGGAATAAAAAGGTTTTGAGAGAAGTTTTAAAAAAGGTTGTAGAGTCTGCTAATTTGATACGTTCAGGAATGGTGTTCCATAGTAGAGGTCTGCAAAAAGAAAACAAAAGAAATTTGATCAAATTCCTATATACAAGAACCACTTGTGCCGTTAAACTTGATAAATGTAAAACTGATTCGCTCACCTTTCGTCGAGGTGTTAGAGAAGGTTGTATTGTGAGTCCACTCTTGTTTAATCATTTTGTGAATGAATTGCCATAGCAATTGTACTGTACTGTACTGTACTTTACTGTAACTGCACTGTACCTGTACTGTATTCTACAGTACTGTACTCTGTTGTAACTGCACTGTACCCGTACTGTATTTTAATGTACAGTTTATACTGTAGCTACCAATGTACCTGTCCTGTATTTTACCGTATTGTACTCTGTTGTAGATGCACTGTACCTGTACTGTATTTTACTGTACTGTACTCTGTTGTAGCTGCACTCTACCCGTACTTTATTTTACTGTACAGTATTTTACTGTAGCTGCGCTGTACCTGTACTGTATTTTACTGTACAGTATTTTACTGTAGTTGCACTGTACCCCAGCTAACGTATTCCCTTCCTCATACCTTGGCTCAGGACTACATGTAAAACGGCCAACAAAGAAGCTGTATCGACACTAAATAACTGTTGTTTAATAGCCAAAGTGACGGTCATTATATCGCTGTACATTGCAGACCGGAACGCTGCCCCAACTTTCCGCCCAGCAAGTAATCGACTGCTCCTGGGGATCTGGTAACCACGGATGTCGAGGAGGTTACTACACTAAGGCACTTAGTTGGATCTACCTTCACGGAGTGGCGACTGCCAAGAGTTACGGGGAATATCTGGGACAGGTGAGTACCACGTATGTCTATAGCTAGAGAGACACGATACGGGGATTATCTGGGGCAGGTCAGTACCACGTATGTCTATAGCTAGAGAGACACGCCCACGCATCGAATTCCCGCTGCCAGGCGGCCATTGTGGACAAAGGCACAACCAACAGAAATGGTCCATATAATGAATGTGTATGGAATAAGTACGACAAGAAAGAAATTGCCTGAATGGTCTTCCCCAGTCCCATCTCATCAGCAAGGATAACTGAATCTTCCTTGCACCAGCAGTTGGCAAGCCAGTTAACTCCGCCCAATTGGTAATCACGCAGTCGAAGATCGCCTTTTCCAATATAAGATGGCTGTCGCTTAAGGGCAACAAATTTTGGACGTTGACGTAAAACCTTGCTACTTCGAGGTGGAATTTTATCTGATGATTCTCTATTCAGATATGCATCAATTATATTTTGAAAAAATCTTGAGATCAGTGTGCCATCCTCCCAGGTGCATTCAGCATAGGGTAAACCCTGCCACTTGCACAAGTAGTCAACTGCATTGATAGCGTTGCCCAGTTCATCATAGTTCTTGACTGTTGTGTGAGCTGAATGGTGTAATCAAACAATACACAAGATAAGATATAATTAATAATTATCAGTGATCATTATAAATATGAGAGGCAGGGCAACCACATTTACTATTCCATTAATCATGCAATCTACCATGCAAGAAGAAATTTTTCCAGGAATTTATTTTTGTGATTGGACAAATTTATATGTTTCGTGGGAAGAAATTTTTGAAGATTGTGATAACCTAAACTTTCTGATGGTAATTTACTTTTGCAGTTTGACAAATATTTTTGCTACAGAAAATAAGAGAAACTTGGCAAAGTTTTATGTATTTGACTAGCTGTTGTTGGGAAAAACGGCTAATGGTGTCATTATCACACATTTCTTGTTTTGGATCCTTTTGCACATGACACGTGCGACCACTGGAGAGTTGAAAAGATTAGAAAATTGTGTTTTGTTTTAATGGAATTAATTTTTGCAGATTTTTTTTGCAGGAATTTATTTTTGCAATTTGGCCAAAAATCTGCAAAAACAGCGCAAATAATTCCCTCGAAAAGTTCTTCTTGCATGGTATATTGACATTTGGTTGCATCTGTATCTGATCCTGTTACATTGTCAGTAAACTAATATCACAACTCCTGCTAATTTCTGTATTGGAATAAACAAATCCTGATGTTAAATGCAAATGGCAATCAAGATTGCAGGATTAATGGAATTGATTAAACTTGATGCAGGAAGCTAGGGCTAGATTCACAAATCCTATGAGGGACGGTCCCATAGAGGTACTTACAAATTATTCTCTCCACTTCCCGATATTCATCGAATAAGTCATAGTTCATCTGTCGCTGCACCATAAAGTATTCAATATCCTCCGGGCTTGCATAATGTTGCCTGAACAAACCGAGGAGATCGAGTCAGTCAAATATTAATAGCACATGGGGAGTGATTGAGGACCTGACCATTAGGAGGGAGGTGACAAGAAGAAGCACAAGCTAGGCCACATCAATGGATTCCTAACCAAAACCAGTGTAGAACAGTATATATATGCAGCAGGAAATACACTTCTAGTTCATACAACTGTACTGTCTAAGCTTCATAGTGTAACAAAAATACCAAGGATTTTTCAAAGACTTTACACCTAAAATCTTGTTTTTTCATGGTTTTCAAGGCTTTGAATTCTTTTCAGCAAAATTAATATTCATTAGGACTTTAAGGACCTGTATGAACCCTGGTCAGGGAATCTATGAGTCCAAGGGAATACCCCACCCCTAAAAATGAAATTTTTAAGAGTGCTCCAAAATTAAATTTCTTGCACTTTTCAAGAGGGCATTAAAGCTAAGACAGAGACTGGTACAGACAAATTGGTGTAATCAGCCATGATGGCTCGACTCCTGTAGATTGGGTGGGTGGAATGTCTGCTTATATATACTTATAAGTACCCTGTGTTGGTCAAAGCAACATGCCACCCCCAGTTATAAATAAGTTCATTTATTAATAATAATTTGTATTACTACTGAAATGTTACTGTTACTGAAAGCTGTCCCACGTAAAATATACAAAAGAAAGCTGCTCACCACAAAGCAATTTCATGTTCCCTCTTGTTAAAGTTTTCCAGTTTCTTCATGCCCTTAGCTTTCTGATCGACCAAGGTGGACTCTGACTCCCAAGTGTTGTGTAGGTGAGACCATCCTTTCCACTTGATCAGGTACTGTGTTTCACAAGACTCCGTCTCTGGGTCAGGGTCACCTCTGATTCAAATACACATAATTAATACTAGTAACAGAATCAAACACTTGTTTGTTAACTATGAGTACAGTCACGTAACAGGGCCTTCTAAGGGGCTTATTTAATCTTTAATCTCTAATCTTCAATCAAGTATAATGAGCAGTGAGCAGTGACATGTACTCAAAATGGGCTGACATGTATATGTACCTCTTGCTATATATATAATTATATTATATATGCACCTAAAGGTATTTAGGACAGGAGAGGAAGGGAGGGGGGAAGGTACTCACTCCAATTTGGGGTAGGGGTGTGCTGTCCGAACAAAGAAATTCACTGTTATAGAAAGAATTTGATTTTCCAGGGCCTAAAAGTACCAAATTACCAAAAATCACTACCCCGTTTTAGAAACAGCTCAAAATTCTGCACAAAATGATACTCTGTTCTGGATTAAACCCTCCAAATCCGTACCCCATTTGGCAGCACATACCCGTATAGCCAATGTATGTGAGTACGGTACGGGGGGGGGGGGGGGGGGGGGGGGGGGGGGGGGGGGGGGGGGGGGCGGGGGGGGCGGGGGGG
>JANVCJ010085965.1:0-10800 GCA_026413505.1 Epizoanthus ramosus
AGAGGTTGAAAACGTTTACGTTTTTTAATAGTTAATGCCATTTTATATAACTATATTGTATTATTTTCAAAACTTTGCTGTAGCAGATCTAAAATTTGTGTTTTAAAAAGAGAACTTTTCTTAAAACGATCTGAATTTTCATCCCCCTTATTCCAACTTCATGAGAGGCTAACTAACTGCGACAATTTATTGTGTCCCATCCCGTTGGGAGGCTGAATTAGTGATGCATTCTTTCATTGACAGAGTTTTTGTCTAAAAACGAATGCATGGATTCTAAAAACAAACGTTTTTTTTGCCGTGGATGTTCATGGGGCTGAACACAAACCATACATTATCTTTAAAAAGTTAGGAGTGCAATTATTTTTTTTTTCGTCTGGTTCTATCCTGCAATTTCTTTACAAATGGTCCGTCCTTTAGTTGTTCTAGTTCTATTTCAAACACGAGAAACCATTGCTCATTTTCAGACCAAAATATGCGAATTTCCCTACCGAATTTCAGACCTGACCCTAATATCGATACCCATTTTTTTGCAAGAATGGGTTCCGTTTGTGTACATTGGGTGTAAGTATTAGTGGAGTACCCGAAAATATCTGATAATAGAGCAGGTCACCACAGTTTCTTCCAAAAACCATACCCAATTTCAAACCAAAATGTTCAAAATGACCAAAATGTATACCCAATTTTAAGACCAAAACGGCTTGAAAACCGTACCCTTTGGGGCGCACATACCTATATAGCTCATAAGGGAGTACCCCCCTCTCCCGGTATTAAAGGCAATAAATGGTCTTAGTCGTACACGTTTCGCATCTTTCATTACATCAATTCTGCATGGTTGCTACACAAAGTTGTCTCAGTCTCTTCCACGCTTACACCAGAAGTTTGAATACTGCTAACAAGGAAGCTGCAATGCAGGTGGCAATACTGGATGCTTGTTTTCCATTTCCATTGCATAGATCCGAGCTGCAACACTTCAACAGGCATATTTTGAAACCCAGCCGAGCTTTAATATCTGGGCAGTACGTGTCGCATTTGAAGCGATCGATGCAACCTTTGCTGAAGTATTCTTTACTGTCATTGTGCATGTTGTAATATTTGAAGCACATGCTATTAGAATCGCACGTCACTTCAAGGCTCTTGTCGTTACAATCGTTCCACGAGGGCCCGCTTCTGCAAGCCTTGCATTTCAGGGAGGTCACTGCAAGGATACCAGACAAGAATATGATACAACTGTTTTATTCCCATGCAGCCGACGTTCCTGTTCCACAATTATAAATACTATAAATAGCAATATCGATTACTGATAACTTGCTACCATCGCAATATAGATTCGATTGCACTGCTGCTATCGTAAACGCCCGTCGGAGCAATGAGGAACTGACTGATATCAGAGTAATCGCACGCAACGAGTTTAAAATGGAACGCATTTGGAAGCTGAAAACACGGCACACACATATATCAGTATTATATACAGAAATGTGAAGAACATTTTTAATTTTAGTTTTGCCATGTTTTAAATAGTGTGCATTTAGAATCCATGAACTGTTCTTAAAAGATATATTGTATACTATTAGTTCCTGTACCTGATCAAACTACTCTTCGTTAACCTTCGCATGATGTCACTGAACTTTCTCTCGCGCTCTGAAAGTCTCTGTACGGCTGGTTGACAACGACAACGCGATCACAAGTGGCCTGTAAATTCACATTTTTTTATTGCACTTGCAAACTATACTCGATACAGTAGCGGAGCTAGAGGGAGCTGCGTTCAAATCTTGGAGGGTCTTCTTCTCATGCTCGGCATATGAGAAACGTTCGAAATGACCAAAAGCGGAAAAGGACCAGAAATACTTTCGAAAGAGAATCTGAACGGTCCAGTGAATAACTACGCTCCGAGGAAGAACATTTTTATAAGGATGAACCACAGCTCAATTATGGAACCCAAGATCAAAACTATGATCGAGTCAGGAAATTTAAGAGAAAGTAAAGAAAAATGTCAAGCTTGTTGAGAATCGAACACGGGTCAACCGCTCTTGAAACCATGTAGGAAAGAGACTGCTAAAACGTTTATATATATATGCATTAAAAACAAAATGACGCTGGCCACGAATGTGATTTCAAAACAAGTTGACGCGTGTTCGGTTCTCAGTTTGACTACTCCTTTTTCTATTCCTTCTCTTAAACCTTAGAAATTTTCAAAGTCTGTCCGCCATCGCGAAGTGGGCCTGAAAAAACCTTTCCGTGGACCTAACTCCTAAGAGGAGTTTCAGTATACAAATACACACAGACAGACAGAGGGACAGTGTGATCTGTGTAGGAAGAGACTGTAAAGAATTTAACTATATATACATTAAAAATGTAGGAAGTTTCCCGCGAAATGACCGGTTCACTCGGTTGGTAAGTATGTGATTTCAAGAGAGGTTGACCCGTGATCGACTTGCAGCCCGTTATAGCTGAAACAAAGAGAGCCGAGAACAAATATCAAAAAGAACAAAAAGCTATCTAAACAAGATTAATGATCTATCTGAACAGAGAACAAGCTGCTATTTGAACAAAGATCAAAAAGCTATCCAAAGAAAGGTCAAAGAAATCGGAGAGCTATCCTAACACAAAGAGAACAGAGAATATAGAAACTTTAAGAAAAAATAATTTTTTCTGAACAAAGGGAAAATAAATAATGAGAATTGTAAAGATATAGACTATGGAAACAATGGAAATCTAGTATTAAGTATTTTAAAAGATATTGGAATAAACACGACTTATTCATTCGTTCAACTTTAATGATATCATGGCCGCTTGGGGGTATGCAGATTTTAACTCGGGACAAATGGCCTAGCAAAGCTGCACATCTACTTAATTTGTATATTTTTTGTATTATTTGTATAGTTGTAATTATAGTGTATTTCAAATTATAGTGTATTTTTAACTTCTAATTTTACGGATGAAGAGCCACTTCTGTGGAAATACCGTAATAAAGTCTTTATTATTATTATTAATTGTATAGAGGAAGTGATATAAATAAAACTAAAAAATAAATGAAAACATTGCCAATAACTTGTACCAGGGTTCATTGTCATTTGAGATGACAACATTTCTTGAGTTTTCCAGGATAGAAAAGAACTTTTTGGGGCCCATTTATTTGCTAAAATACTTCCAAATTCTTTGCGTAATTTACCAACACATCTAGTGACAGTGCCCTGGCTCATTTACTGAAAAAAGAGTATACAGGGCCCTGGATGAAAACTATTAAATTCAGGGAGCTTTTCCCCAGTTTTTGCACACATACTTTCAAGCCATTCTTGATTTACATTTACGCTATGATTTCTAGTGGATTGTTTGCAATATCTGTCTCACAGGTTAACCTTAGTTTCCCTTAACTAGCTATATGAAAATATCACCCCCTGCAAACAAAACCAACAGAGCATAAAAACAACAACAACAAACACAAAATATAAACAAAGTCACCCAAACATACTTCTGCATGAACGAGTGTCATCCTGTTGCCACTCCTCTTCACTGCTGGTGAACACAGGCTCCCAGGAGTTGATCCATCGCTCCACATGTTCATGGGGACTGGCTGGTATATTGTCTGCAAGAGTGGAAGAGTGATTTCACAGCATTTTGTTTTCATACAGTCATTAGCTGCAACCTTTTCACTTTTTACTCTGTCTTTCTTTTTTATATCTTTGTTTCATGCAAATATATTTTTTTGTCTTTTTAGTCTCTTTAGGGGGGGGGGGGGTTCCAAAAGTTGAGCTTAACCCTAAACCTATAACAATATCAAATTTTGGTCAAATTTGGTACCCTAAAAAATACCTGGATGTTTCCTTTAGAAAAATGTGTTATTTCTTTTGAATGGCTACCCAAGAAAGAAAGAAAATAATATAGAAGCAGAAAAGGCTAAAAACATTCATGAATTTACTAGTATTTTATTGTAACAATTAGACTCTAATTTTTAAACTTTATTGTAAAGCGCATATGAACATATTCAAATGAAATATATTTATATGCGCTACATAAATTCAATCATTATTATTATTGTTATTATTATTAGGTATTCATCAGTGTGCTTTTAGCTCTCAAGTAATTTCTGTTATTATTTTAAAAATGTATTTCACAGGCAACTTTTGCCAGGCTTTTTGCATTAATCTTGACAAATGACATTTGGCATCCTTACAAACATAAACAGCATAAAAATTATACCCCAAAAAACTACCCAGGCCTAAAACAGATACCCTAAAACCATACAAAACTACCAACAATGATACCCTTATACTTTCAGACCCCCATCATTTTATTGTGGGAGTTTTGCCCCTGGGCCGGGGTCTCTTGTAATTCTTATAATTCTTTCATAACATTTCGGCCACTTCAGATCTCTTTCTCTTTGGTTAGTGTCAAGTCAATGTCCAGTATTATGTTATAGATGTGGGATGTGAGATTATTCTCTGTAGTAAATGAGGATACACTGGGGGGGGAGGGGGGGGGAGGAAGAGCCTGCACATTGTCAGAATGTAAACGCCTCTGGAGCCCTGAACCGAATCCTTACCATCATCCTTTGGTAGATGCACATGAGGATCAGAGACGTCACCACTGCCACTGCTAACATCAGGAGTACTGGGCTGCTCACAACTCAGGGGTTGTGACACTTTATAATTAGTAGTTTGGCTGTTACCGGTAATATTCATTTGCTATCAGAGATCTTCTCTTTCCTCATGAAGCATCTCTCTTCCTGCAAAATATACATGCATGTCCATAGCCATTCTAGCTATTGGTTTCATTCTAAGTGCATACATGTACATATGCATACAATTTCCCTGGGCCATTATACAATCAGTGGGTCATCTGTACAGTCAAGACCACAGGCAAAGTATTCTCCCAGACAGACCCACTAAGGGTATTAAGATGTTTATATGGTTTTTCTCTTGCCTATGACATGTTTGCAAAACAAACAATGGAGTTTCCAGTCCGTGGTGAAAAGTTTGTATGGTAAAATACAGACCTTGCTTTCAGCCAATCACAATGCAGATTTAGTTATGGCCCTGGGAATCCAGCTTGCCATGTAATAATCTATGTAATAATAATCTATCTAATAGTCTGTATGTACTTCATTATTAGTACGCAGTGTAACAGGTTACTGCAGATCCAAACTGTTATGAAAAATTGAGTTTTTATTTATTTTTGAAATTCATTAAATAATCCAGAAGAATTTACTGTTTCTGATAAATTGCTTATTCTATGGCAAGCAAGAGTGTGCATCTGACAACTACATGTAGCAGACAATTAATTGTAACTTCACCTAACTTCATCATAACTGTCACTGTCATCACTGTCACTGGCACTGGCATTAGCATTGTCACTGGAACAGGCACTGGCACTAGAACTGGTACTAGCTTTGGCACAGGCATTGGAACTGGCAATGGCACTGGCATTGTCACTGTCACTGGCATTAGTCTTGCATTTAGTATTCATTTTCACTTTTAACCTCCAAGATTCATTTCACAATTTTTCAAAACAATACCGGAAAGCATGGTCACTATGCAGTTCTGCCCATGCACGGCTCATGGCCCCCAACCACTGACCAGATCTGGTTTTGAGATCTATACAGTGTTTCTACTTAACACTCTCCCCCACTAAAAATGTCATCCTTGACATTGCAATAATGCAAAACTGTTCATGTTCACTGTCCATGGTAGATGTGCACTGAGATTTCTTTCTGATGTAAATCTTCCTGAGCTGCACTTGTTGGACTATCTTCCATTCGGTCCTGGGGGATCTCACTACTCTGATCAGCATCACCACTTGTAGAATTATCTACTGGAAGCTTAATTGGTCTCATCACTGTCACTATCATCATCATCATCATCATCGTCGTCGTCATCATCGTCATCATCATCATCGTCATCGTCATCGTCATCGTCATCGTCATCGTCATCGTCATCGTCATCGTCATCATCATCATCACTAGAGTCAGATGAGTCTGGTGAGTTGTGAGTATACAGTGCAGGTTGCCTGTAGTTTGTGACCTGAAGAAGCTCCTCCCATGTCTCTTCTTGAAAGTAGCCACTTGGAAGTAGGTGGCTACAATGCAGGATATAATTCGGCCCTCTACGAGTTTCTGGCTTGACGTCATACTGTGTACACTGGGCTGCTACATGTATCTCCATGGCGAGTGACTACAAAATACACTTCATTTTCCCAGAATGCCTAGGGCTTACCTGGTCCTCCAAGTGGAGTAAGGTTGCAGACAAGATAAGGAAATGATCTCCCATTTGCAGTGTTAATGACGTTACGTACCTGTCATAGTTGTTCTTCCCTCTAGTAGCACTGTTCCTGGTGGACTCAGTAGCAAGTGAGTAAGCCTCCTGCATGGCTGTTGCCACTTATTTGCATATTCAATGTGGGTTTGTTCACCTGGTGCTGCTGGCAGGTCAAACAGTGTATACACTCAGGTAATCAGGGTCTTCTTCCAAAAAACAGAAAGAATGGTGAAAATTGTGTTGATTCATGTATTGTACAATGGCACGCATGCATGGATCAGCTTATTCACATGGTCCTCCCAGTTGACTTTGTACTGTACATCTCCGGGAGCATGTGCAGCATACCAAATAGAGTATGGTTCATATGCTCAACTAGACCATTTCGTTCTGGGTGATATGGGGTGGTTTACAAATGCATCACTCCAGTAGGCTGTTCTAATCACTTGAACATGTTATTTTCAAACTTACCTTCCATGTGATGATGTAACTTTTCCAGAAACTTAAATCGAGGAATAAAGTCAGCAGCTGTAACTGCAGTTTTGTTCTTAGTTGGATATGCTTGAGCATATTTGGTGAAACGATCCACAACAACAAGCATGTACTATTCATAACCTCCTGAGCTCCATTCTAGATGGAGAAAGTCAAAATGCATTGATGTTGTTGTTACAATTGGCTGGAGATGAGCTCTTGTTTGTAGATTTGGTCACTTTTGTTTTAAGCAGTTGCAGATATGATGGATGTAGTGGTCAATGTCTCTCCTCATATTTCGCCAGTAGAATCACTCATGAGCTAAGGCTAGTGTCACTCTTTCCAAACCAAGATGGCCCATTTCTTCATGGAGTTTATGATACACAGTTCACTGAAATTTCTCCAGTAGAACTACCTGATTGTTACCATAAAGTATACCACTTGTGCCATTCATTTGACTATGATACACTTTTGGACTAATGATGGCTCTCAACATTTATGTGCAACTGATGGCTGAATGCAACTGAATGCTAGGACACGACCAATACTGAGATCTTTGCTTTGGGCTTTCACAATGTCAACCACTCATACTTGATAACAAACAGAAGATAGTGATGGTTCATCTGATTGAAGCTCATCAGCATTGTCAGACATTGCCGCAAACCAGGTTGAGTCTCCGCTTGCTAGTGTGCTAATTAACCATTGAGACTGAGGCTTGTAGATTTTCTTCAGAAATTCTCTCACTACAACTGCCTTAAGTATATATGTAATCGGTGAAGTCACCAGGAAAATGAGAGATGCTGTCAGCACCTGTGTTCAATTTACCTAGTCAATATCGAATTTCAAAGTTAACATCTGCAAGTTCTCCAACCCATGTCAGTCCTGTAGCGTTGAGCTTTGCAGTTGACAGTACATAAATTATATGTTAATGGATTGTTAAGAATGTTGTCTGTATACACAACAAATTTGGGTGCATAATACAGATTGTCTCTGAATTGTTCTGTCACAGCCAATTTCAGGGTTTACCAGTCAGAATGCATGTGGTAATTATGTTCTGCTGGAGTTAAAGTTCTTGAAACATATGTAATGACTCATAGAATACCATCTTGTTTTTGATACAGGATGGCCCCAGCCCATCTTGTGAAGAAACTGTATAACTATGTACAAATAAGCAGTGAGCTGTAGTCTGGATATGCTAAGATAGGTGGAGATACAATCAATCAGAATCTCTAAAGCTGTCTGGTGCTTGGACTGCCATGTTACTGGTGTCTTGGATGGTACATTTTTGCCTACTTGTACCAGTCCTGAAGTTTTTCAACAGCTTCTGGTGTTGTTCTGCTTCTTTGGCAGACCATGATTCAGAAGGTCATAAATGGGCTTTGCAATCTGTGCAAAGTTCCTGATGTGCCAATGGTATACACCAAGCAGACTGACAACTCATCTCACTTCTCCAACAGTTTTGGGTTTTGCATCCTTTAACTGCACTGGTAGCTGTGGGATCCATTCGGTAACAATCCTTAGAGATGATTCTGCCTAAAAAGGACAATTCACATTTAAACAGTTCACATTTCTTATGCTTCACCCCATGACTTTTCTGACATTGCAGTACTTTATGTAGGTATTCAATGTGTTCCTCAAATGACTCTGAAAATACAATGACATCATCTAAGTATGGAATACATATTCATCTCCGAGGTCTCCTACTGTAAACAGTTCTCCATAAAACATTGGAAGTTTGCCAGTGTATTCTTAAGGCCAAAAGGGATATGGACCCATTCGTAAAGGCCCCACAGGGTAATGTCAGTGGCTGGCTATCTTCTCCAATAAACCCCTGATGATAAGCTTTCCCTTGGTCAAGGTCACAAAACAAGGACTTGCTGCACCCAAGCTGTTCAGAGCCTCTTGGATCCTGAGGATCAGGTACCAGTCTGGAACAGACTTCTTATTTAGCTCATGGTAATCAATACACAGTCTTATTATATTCCTTCATCCTTTATTTGAACGCATACCACACTGCTTGAAAATGGAGACTTTGATTTACATATAACTCCTCAATTCAGAAGATCCTCTACATGGATGAGGTATGGAGAGGACGTAGTTCTACTGGTCAAGTTGATGTCCAATCTCAGATTGGGAACAATGCCGACATCATCATCATCATTATCTCTTGCAAGTGCATTCTCTTCATCATGAAAGAGTTGTCCAGCTTGCTGGTCTGATGTCCGTCCACTCAGGTTCACTGCCAGGCGGTAGTCTCTCATGCACACTTTCATTCCTTGGGGCTGGCAATTCATAGGAAGACGGTTCACAATGGTCATTCTGGGTTGTCTCTGTTGGTACTGTCTCATGCCCTTCACTGTGTGTGATTTTCCTGTGACATCAGCATCTTTCAATCTTACTTCCAATGATGTGACTGAATGAACCAGCTCAAGAAGTGTTTGGCCAGGCATAGTAATCTCGTGGTCTGTGTTGTTTGTGACATGGATATCACTGCCACTGTCACTGCCACTGTCACTGTCACTGTCACTGTCATAGTCACTGTCACTGTCATAGCCACTGTCATTGTCACTGTCACTGTCATTGTCACTGTCATAGTTACTGTCACTGGCACTGTCACTGTCACTACCACTGTCACCACCACTGTCACTGTCACTGTCACTGTCATTTCACTACATGTATCACTGTCACTGTTTCAAATACAGAAATGAATTCGTAAAGAGACATTTATATTTAGAGAATGAAGTGAATGAGAAAATGTACATTAAATTATAAATATTAAAGAATTGATAATATAATAAAACCATTTATAATCTAAGAGCAACCAGGCGTGCATTGTTGGCAACTCCATTTCGCATATTGTCACATGCACTACATTGTTAACCTGCATACTATTTGGACAAGAGGACTGGTTGATGGTTTACTGCAAGAAAATTCCAGAAACTCCAGCACATCCAAAGAGCTGCTACTCTCTCTATTAAGTGCTGGAATACATCACCATGACTACCAGTTACTGCTCACATTAAATTAAAACCCTGCTCCCCACAGTGTACAAGGCACCCAATACACTTTGGCTCCCCTCAATACATACCGTGGGACTTATTCATCAATACTACAAACTGCGATCTTTGCTCAAACAGTTGCCCCCTTAGCTTTCTTTCATGTCCAAATTACTACATATGGTGAATGTGCATTCTCATTTGCTACCTGATCATAGGTCTGCAATTCACTCTCTATCTACAGTACTAGTGCACACAAAAATGACCTGGACCGGTGTACATGTACATTACTTCCAAAATTAACCAGGCACAAGACATTAATTTTTAATTTTTTAATATTATTAAATAAGAAAATATATTTTTAATGTAAATGTATTATTATTATTATTATTATTATTAGCTGCATATATTATAGACCTAGTCTTACCTTGTTAATACCTACTGCATATCATCTTTGATAAGAAGTCAAGAAATGGGCTGGAAAAAACAAAGGTTAAGATAATTTAAAAATGTTTGAAAGCATTTTATTAAATTACTGTATTTATATTGTACAGTACAATAACCCAAGTATTAAACTATTCTTAAAGAATTAGCTCGACTTCAGGAACATTTTGTGTACACTATATATATGATGTCAAAAATAGCCTTCACCAGAAAGCTGGCTCAAATCCCAGAATTCTAAATATTTTCTTAGAACTATCAAAACTGTAAAAATACAAAAGGATGCTCCTGACTAGCTTAGCTCTGACATATAGTTCATATTTCAGGTGCTCAACCACCTTGTTGTCCTTACTTTCTTTATTGTAATTTAATGTTATTTTATTTAAAAATGGTGGAAAATAAAGTTGTTGTTGTTGTTGTTGTTGTTCCCCACCTCCCCCTGTTGTCATGTAAATTATAACATTAATTATTTGTTGCCCTAGCCTCCCCACCCCTCCCTTGGTGTTATGCAATAATTTATACTTGTTACCGTACCCTCCCCACCCCTCCCTTGTTGTTATGCAATAATTTATACTTGTTATCGTACCCTCCCCACCCCTCCCTTGTTGTTATGCAATAATTTATACTTGTTACCGTACCCTCCC
>JANVCJ010085976.1:0-10800 GCA_026413505.1 Epizoanthus ramosus
GAGGGGGTCTAAATGGCAAATTTTAGCCTAACAGGTTCTTAAATCTTAGGTTCTTACTCGCGGGTTTTTACTGTACCCCCTTTTGGGGGAGACTATTATTAGAGTAGGGAGGAATAAATATATAAATATTCGTATGAATGATTTAGTTGTTTTTTGTGTTTAGAAAGGCATGATATTGTCCTCTGTCTCGTAATTTATATATTTCAGTTGTTCTCTATTGCGCTCGTGAAAAAATAGGGTGGTTTATGTAATTCAAATGGCTGCAAATACGCGTAACTGTTGCAAATCTGCGCAATTGATTGCAATTCTATACAATTGGTTACAGTTCTGAGGATGGATCCAATTATGCACAAGTGGATGAAATTATGCGCAACTTGCTGTAATTCTGCGCAACTGGACGCTATCTTGTAGAGCTGGCTGCACGTTTGCATAATTGCCTACAATTATCCGCAATAGCCCGCCGTTGTGCCCAAGTGCTGTAAATCTGCGCAATTGGCCGCAATACTGTGAATAATTGAATTCAAATCTGAGGAATTATTTGCATTTCTGTGCAATTGAATAACTGGTGGGGTATTATATTTTGTCCTAGAACGTTGACAGGAAAGGTATATTAAAGTAAGTATCTTTTCCACGTTCCATTGTCACAGCTGATAGACTCGGACTCCATATCTGTTCTTAGTATTTACCAAGCCAGCAAATAGTGATTTTCGCGCGCTCTGATTGGCTAATCTGCATATTTTAAAATACTATGAACCCTTTGCCCCTTTGGTTCTCTTCTATAGGCTTTTACACATTAGAAGACAACCAAAGGGTTCATAGTATTTTAAAATATGCATTTTAGTAAAGCTTTCTTGGCGGAGACTGAGAAAATATCGGAGAAGATTGGCTAATCAAACTACGAATATTTAACAATTATTCTCTGAAGTGGAGGTGACCAGTGGTGGATGGATATTCATGAAGCCGTAAATTTATAAAATAATACCTGTTGTCAGTGTTGAGTTTTAAATTGGATAAATCATGTAGCACCTGCTGTATTTGCATGGCCAATCAGAGCAAAATCCGCTAGATTCCTAAGAATATGTTCCAGTTCAATGGAGTTCGAATCGGGCCAATTTTCAGCCCCAATTCAAAATATTTCTCAATGAAAATCGTAGCGCGTAAACTCGTCTTTGCAGTGCGACAGATTTGTTGAATGGGGTAGATTTTCATCCCTTTTTCATATATTTTCATCGCTTTTTCATACATTTGTCATCCCTTTCTCATACATTTTTCGTCGCAAATCGGGCCAACAATTCGTAGCGTGTACATCCACCTCGATGCATTGTGGTGGCAGTAATAAGGACATCGGTATTTAAGCTGAGAATTTTGGATACAAGCTGCCTTCGATTCAAAAAACGAAATATCAAATACGGAAAAAATGTCGTTAATGCGAAAGGAAGATTTATTTTATTTTATTTATTTATTTGGTTTCGCCGTATCAAACAATTCTACTAAGGATTGTTAACAATTAAAGTATCAAGAAAATATACACAAATAGCAAAAGGAGGTCAACTATTGCGTTATTATAAACAACTTTGTACCGGAAATTGAATACAAAGCAGCAAAGGAGTCGCAATTCAGAGGGAAGATATCACCAAAGCCACGACTAGAAAAAGCTCACTTTTGGGGAACGTCGCAACTTGAGGGCTCTGAAAACTCGTTCATTGTCAATGTATTAAACGGCTCAAGCAAATAAAACGGCGGCGCGGCCGGGGCAACGTTCGAAACAGGTTTAGGCCAGACTGACCCTGACTGGAGCTAGTAGAAGATCTGTACACTTTGCCAGTTCTGTTGCCTAACATTTATACAAACACTAACTGACCAGTCTGGCGCTCTCCCGACAAATCGAGCAAGCACCCTTGGCTGCGTGTCGGCTCCATAACAGCATTATTGAGGGAAAAAGATAGATGAGAGCCGTCTCTTTATTGATCCATTGTTACGAGAAACAAAAGCATGACGAGTGACTATACGCTAGGCAATCTCTTTTGTCTCTTTTTCCTTGCACTTACATCGTTTTTCTGGCTTGTGTTTCCGCGCCATGAACATTGAGACAATGGAACTGTTTATAGTGTTAGGAAAATACGGGAAAACAAACCGCAGAATTGCGAGATCAAGTGATAAAGTCAATTATCGGAGGCTGCACCTTAGAACTATTTTCTCCAAATTTGAACTTGGAGGCAAACTTGTCAAGGCTATTACTGTCATCATTCCCTGCGGCTCGATAGGGAAATTTTCTTGAGCTCTGTTGGGACAACACTATTGGAATGAACCCAAATCATGCGACGGCTGGCGGCCAGCATAACACCGAATATTTTTGAAATTTCCTGCTGTCAGTCATACAGGGAACCTCACTTTTTTCCTGAGGGAGTTACTGTTAACATTCTTGATTCCAGTAGGACCGGGGAAACACCTAAAATCGATAACTATAAAACACTAATAATACAATACTTGGGCGACACGATTTGAGTTATTTTCAACAGTGATGTCACATAAGACCCTTGTATGTACAACTTTGGCACCTCAAAAAAAACCCAAAATGATTTGGACGATTTTTTTTCCTGATTGACGACCCTCTCATTCTCTCTACTTTTTCTAGGACTATATAGCTTCGCAAACAATATATTTTAAAATTCTACTCTCCCCCAGCCTCACGCACACGCACACATACTGACTGACTGACTCACACACGCACACGCACACGCACATGGTTGTGTTTGACTTGGCTTGACTTGACTTGACTTGATTTGACTTGACTAGACTTAACTTTTTCTCCTCCCATGCACGGCATTCGTAATGAAGGCTTTTCAAAACGGAAGATTTATTGTTCTATCGGAAGAAGACATACCTGGAGCTTTTAACCCTCGGCTGAAAACCAGAAAACCAGCACAGAATCCGACTTCTTGGCCTCGCTTTCATGAACAATCGTTGACCGACCAGAGCCACGTGCCAATTCGGCCATTATGCTGGATTGGGAAAGTCGTGTATGACCGACCCATGTGGTGTCTTCTCTCACACTGAGTGACACTGAGACAGACTCCGTTACTGTGCCTAAGGGGAGAAGGACAAAGCTACAGCTAGTGGTTTCGGCAGGGACCCAACTTCGGTGTGGTGGAGGGGATGGGAATTCTAAAACAAAATTCCATTTTTTAGTCCCAGCACTGACAGCACAGAGTTGTGGCGCCTTGTACTTGCAGTTTAAAATTCCCGAGTGTAGGAGGCACATCTGAGATAAACTGAGATATATAAAGTACTGGTCTGGATTATACTTCACTCATGTTATTAGCATTACTCCATTAGACTTTAGAGGGCACTCCACTCTCCACTTAGTGACTTACACAACTGTGCAACAAAAACTAACAAATGACGGTCCTTGTTGAGATTTTTAAAAATATTTACTTTTACTGATCTTTTTATTTATTTATTTATTTATTTTATTGTCTTTTAAAAAATTATATTTACAGGATCACGTGCCGAAGCTAGAGGTTATCGATATGCATGTATCAGTTGTGTTCTCCATTCCGCCATTTTTTTCCCGAGAGTACCCCCCGCGGGATTACAGATCCGAAGTGACCCACCGGGTGGGCTGTTACAAGTTGTCGTTGAAAGATAAATATGTGACAGGTTTGCTTGTACAAACACTTCTGCTTGAAGACTAAACATCATATCAGTCTATAGATCAGCTGGTGATGTGCATTTTCAGAAATGTTATCGTCATCAGAAACATCGGAAGAATGTGGTTTTTGGCCAACTTTTCTTTTTTTGCTGGAAGCATTTCATTTTTTGAACAGTCCGTTTAATACGGTTGACAAAAAGCTTAAAGCTGTGTGTGGTGATAGCTACGCACCGGAGTGCTCAGGGTGTAATTTTACAGTCAAAGCATAACAAGAACCTCCAAGACATGTTACACGTATGATTAGTGCATACACTGGACTAGTAACATATAACAAATCGAAAAAACAGTGACATAAATTTTCATGTTGTGCGTCACCTTCTGACCCTACGTAACGGGATTGAGACGGGTATCGAAAGTAACTTGATTTTAAATTCATTTTTGCGAATCGTGTCGGTGCGGCGAGCAACAAATACTACAGAAAAACAGCAGGAAGCTGTTTGAAGAAAGAGAAAAAACTCATCAAATTGCTTGAGGCAAACAATAGCGCATTAAAGGTAAATGGCTGAATATTTAGTCCAAGGCAGGAGACCGACAGATCACTTGATAATATCCGCATTAGGGATGTCCTCGGTTCGCACCCTCCATCTCATATTACGCCGATTAATCTCAACGCGTCTTTGTCCTGATTAGTTGAAGTTGGACGGATATCTCGTCACTTCTCAGTTGCATAGGAGAGGTTCTCTCAACCACACGGAAAATATCAACCATTATGGAAGCCTTAAGGAATCTGATCGTCTTGACGGTAGCTCTTGTTCTGGGTTGCGTGGTAAGTAAGTAAACTGTAAACCATATTTCGCTTATACTTTGATCTCGAGAGATTGCTATCTTCTTCTTGCAATGACAAATATACCAGCAGTAATAGCACTTTGGTTTAGCGGCATGGTACAGTACAGAGTGTTGACCAATCTGGCCAGCAGAAAGATTCATCCGGTTAATATGGTTTAACAACTAAGTCAGAACCGTTAGATTCGTTAACGGAAACTTTGCATTGGTGGTTTTCGTTGCATCTGGAATACTGACGAAAAGCAAACAACTGGTTTTGATGGGAGGGCGATCTCGACATCTAGCGGTACTCCTGAGGTACCCTGTTACTTGTAAGATCTACAAGGCTTGTCCTTAAGGATAGAGGATTTCCATCAATCCATGCTAGTTCAATTTGAGCCGATTAACCTAAGACCCTGCATGGGTTACAGACCAGTCAAGACAATGAATCACGATCACTTTTGTAAAAACAACAGTGATCTTCCTCTATATTTCGTGTACATCGAAACATACGGGCATGTTAATTTGACCATATGAAAACAAGATTGGTTTACAATTGAGAATGGAATGGGAGGATGTTTTCCCTGCTGCGAGTGGGAGGGTCTCATTACAGTGGCCTTCTGGCCAGGGTATCGCTGGTAGTCACACATCACGTTTTAAATTTAAATTCGAGGCTTAAGCGATTTCATCTAAGCTCAAGATCCGATCGAGTGCTTGTGTTATGAGAAATTGTTTATTGTTATAATAGCTATTTCCAGTAAATCTCTCAAGTATTGAAAGACGAGTTATCCCAGCTTTGAGAGTCGGTACTGCTACATTTTCGTATTGTTGTGTTGCACATTCTTTCCGAGACTAGAAAGATTGTATCGGTGTTCGTGTGTCTAACAGCTTCAGGTTTTCTTTCAATAGAAAGAAACAGAAATTTCCCGGTGATTTCCTAATGGGTAAACTGTAAAGTATCAATTATTATAACATTCAAATCTTGTTCCATTCTGGTCCATGGCGATCAACTTGAATTGCCTTACGGCTTACCTCAGTTGTATGTTCGATTAGCAAAGATTCTCGTAGCAAATCATTTATTAATTGCTATTAAAAATCAGTCGTCCATGTTATTAGAAACCATTTTAAATTATGACCGTACTGCTTTCTAATAATTTCTGACGACTACCTTGCGATCTGGTGGCGGGGAAGGACTGGTTAGCAATTCGAAATCGTGTTTTTTTCACGAGTTGATCTACCAAACTAACTCGTGCTCAGTTGGTCGTTCATTGTTATCTCAGTTATCGATCTCAGTGGTGAACTGAGCATGAGATGTCTGACCTCTCCTCCTGATAAATTTATGACAACTTTACAGCCCATATCTTACACCATGCGTTGCCAAGAACAGTTAAAAGGAAATTTTTTCCCACGACACGCCCTTCGAAAAGATAAAATTGTCAAAAAGCAATTATTTGTTTGCATTCCTGAATTCGAACGCAAACGGAATGTTTCTTTTGAATTCTCTCTTGCACGCAAATCGTTAGCAAATCGTTTGCAACAAAATAACAGGGGCCGCTCTTTCCTGTCAACCACGAGGCGAGAAATATACAATTTATTTTTTAAAAAAACCGTTTTAATAAACGGGCACTAAAGTGTATCGCTCTACAAGAATACCAAGATAATTTTTGGATTTGACAAAATGAGTTATGTCGTTTTATTTCTGAAAATTTTCAATTGAAGAGAAATACATTTTAGATATTTAGGGTATGACCGGTCACAGTAGATTACCATCAAAGCCCAGGGCCACCTTTCAATATATAACTGCATGGACTGCTGTTATTCTCCTGTAGACAACTCCTTCAATGTTGTGACCACCGATTAGCTTGAGAGATGCTTGAGCCTTTTAAAAGTTAATGAGATATTCAAACTGATATCGTTCAAAACGTACTGCATGCGTTGTCATTTCTTGTCGTATTAAAAACAGCCAAGAGCTGACTCGGCCCGGTATAGTGAAAGCTTTTGTGCGATTATGACATTTTACCATTATTCATTAAGATGGTGCTTTATACTAGATTTAGATACTTTGCAACTAACAGTCTATTTCGCGAATGATATTGAAGCCGTGAAAGGGGCAGGTTTTAAAGTTAATACAGGTACAGTTGTTGTACCTATTTCTTTTCAAGCCAGGCATTCATCGCGAAATAACGAAAACAATTATTAAAGTGCAGGGCTGTTGTTTTGTATCCGGCTGTCAAGTATCACAGACAACATGTAACAACTCATTAGCAGTCGGCACGATTTTTGTGATTTCTCACTTAAATTCTTACATTTTTAATTTTTAAAATGAAAACCGAAATGGAAAACAACACCACACACCTTTTATAGATATTAGATTTGTTCAACGAAAACGTTGAAAGCGTTTTAAAATTGTAATACATAAATACAATTTAAATCCCCTGGAGAGCATTTTTTAAATTTGCAATTTCAAATTTGTGCATCTTCCATATGGTTTGAAAATCCCCCGGATAAACCCGATAAAATACGCGTATGGGATATGGCAAGACATCTGTAAGTATAATCTTTTAAATAAACCATCAAAGGGAAGAGTGGCCCCAATAATGGGGTTTATAAAGTAAAGAAACGAATCGCTACTCCCTCCTTGCAACTACAAAGTCTTCATTATAAATACTCGAGTGCAGTGGGCGGCATCTCACTAACAGAACCGTAAGATGACACGAATTGAACTGTATAACAAATAAACACCTCGCGAGTTATAGTAATCCGATCTCACTCAAAACGTATGCATGGCAAAGCACTTGATCAAACCAGTCGCGCGCTGCCGCATGAGCTCGCATGCCAGCATGCCCGGTATGGACCAATGTGGTTAGCTTTAATAGGACAAGGGGTTAGGATCATGAATCAGTAGTAAATTCAGATTTTTTGTGGCTAAAGTTCTTCTTATCTATGTTCGCGGACAATAAATCTATCTATTTGTCCGGAAAGAACTCTTGTTTCTATGCCTAGAGGGCTGGTAAAGTTTGAATTCTAACACGACTATGAACGTCAGCCCTTGTGTCTTCATTTATCATAAGGAATTAGCTGCTACTAATGCCTTCGCAAAAGACCTATCAGCAGCACAGTAGGATACAGGCAAAGTTTTCTATCTTTATTTCAATTCACCCTGAGTCGATAACGTTATAAAGAACCGGATATACAGAGTGTGGCTTATATTCATTGCTGACAGATAAAAGCAACACACAGAAGCAAGTTCTTGGGGAATTTGTTATCAGGTTTGACATCTGGTTTTGGACTGTATTCTGTTGTGTGGTCCCACGAATTTCCACTTGGCACTTGACACCAAACACTATTTTTAGTGAATTCATGAACAGTTGTTTTATGTTACTGAAATCTGTTGAACCGTAATGTCCATAATGACAAGAGATATTTTGTAGTCGAATATGCTAAGTCTAAGATCATTGGACAATTCTGCAAAATCAAACAAACAAACAAAACCTATATAAAAATAGAAGTTTTCAGTAATAAAAACCTATATAAAAATAGAAGTTTTCGGTAATGTTGCTTTCCGTGCATTGAACTTTGAGCAGTTCCTATGCGCCTATGGTCTTAATCTTGCATTTGATTTTATTCAGTTTTTGAAGGCCGATTTATTTGCAAGAATTAATCAACACGGTCCCATTAAGAAACCCCGAGTGATTTTGATATTTAGTTCTTATGAATCACTTTGATTAAAATACACCACGGAAACAGAAGTTTTCAGCATAAGCCATAAAGAGAAACAGGAACTATTTATAAAAATCTGTGAAAGGGTTTATGGGCGATGGGCGTTATTGAATGTCAAAGTTTATACACTCATCACTACGTAAATCCTACCGCAAGAGAAGTCACCGCAGATATTTTAAAATATCTTTCAAATGTCAGCACGACAATGAATAATTGGCTCAGTATTATGGCAATGAACGGTCTGATGGCTCACAGGCAAATCGTTCAATTTCAATAGCATTTCATAAAGCAAAAAACCCGATTTGGACTGGGACTATCAATGAGCATTGATTAAACAAGTTGTTTTAACACGAAGATATGTTACCTACAACATTATAAACATTTAATTTGCGTTTTAAGTAATTCCACCATTTCTTGATGATCTGTTGTTTTATGCAAAGTTATGGATGGCTAAAGCTAATTAAAAATTTATTAATTTTCTAAGAAGGTTGTACTTACTGCCTACCAAGTTTCATTCCAATCGATAAAAAATTGACAGGATGTCCTTATTCATCAGATAAAAATACACATCTAATGTTACAATAAGATGTTCAAATTCAAATCTACATCTAACAATTCTAAAAAATTTAAAAATATTTATATATTCAAAAAGTCAATCTATTAATCTATTAATGATGACAAATGACATCATAGCGACATGGACGTAAAACTCAAATGCTGGTGTTTTATTTACTGGCAAAGATAGTTGAAACTGCTAGCTTTTCCTATTTCTAATTGTTTCTCAAGAAGTTTCACAAAAACCTTGACCAATGTGGGATTCTTGTAACCAACTAGGAGATATTTACAAAATTGTCGGGTTTTTTCACCTCTCCTAAAATACACTGCCGATCTTATATCTTGAAGAGTGTTCCCGATTTTGTTTTTGATATTTTGTTCTTTGCCACCAAAAATCTTTGTTTGCATTAAGGTTGCATTTAATATGCCAGGGCATTATAAAACATTTGTGATAAATCAATGTAACAAAATATTTTGGAAAACAAACTGCAGAGTAGACAATATTACCACCTACACGCCTATAACAACGTTTTTCAAAGCAAGCTCTTAAGGCCTTTTGTATAATTGGAAGTCGAAATGACGGCGCTGCTTTAATTTAAGTTCAAAACTAATCCGTTTCACGTGAATATGTTTCCGGAACAATGTTTTTTGCTATAACAACAGTATTATAAGCTTTTTTAGCCAAGAGAACTTGAACCACTCATAATTTGTGTTTCTGTTATAGAATTGAATATGGCGTGAAGGTAGTACATAATACCCATTGTTTATCATTTATCCTTTAGCAACTTATTCTTCACTTGGTTGCTATGGAGACAATCCCAATAACCGCGTCCTTCCCGATTATCATTCTGAGGCTAGAGGTGTGGAGGATTGTTTCAAGAAAGCTGTCGAACTTGGCTACAAAATCTTTGGTGTCCAGCATGGAGGGGAGTGCTGGCTGGATAGCAGTGGGAAGAACGAATACGATAGAGAGGGAAAATCCTCTGCGTGTTCAGATGGTGATGGGGGAAGTTATGCCAACAGCGTGTATAAGATAGAAGGTAAATGGTGTTGTTCGTTATTACTGCAGTTTTGAAAGAGAACTAGAAAGACAATTTACGTGAGCGGCATGCTAGACCAAAGCACAGAACCAGACGCCTGCGTACATTCATGCGATATCACGACTCAACAGATAATTATCTGTTGCTAAGTAAACAACAACAATAACAACAACAACAACAACAACAACAATATTAATAATAATAATAATAGTAATACATTTTAAAATTACTTATATATCGCAAATTAACATTGAAATATGATGAAATGCGATCTATTTCACAAAAATTCTAAACATCTAGAAGTTAACAACAACTAAGAGTACTGCATAACAGGATGTATAGAGGATCTTACATGGCTGTGCGAAGATAAGGCTTTTCATCTTCGATTGTCAAATATAGTAACACACGAGTGAGCGCAGCGAATGAATGTATTGCGAAATTCAACACAAAAAAATGAAAACCGTATTTCAAACAGTTACCTTTTATCATATGATAATCCATACTGAGTAAAAACGAGCTTCTGAACCAGTTCACAAAAAAATCAGAACCAGAGAACAAAAAATCATCTGACTTTGTTCAAAAAAGCATAAAATAACCAATGATTTTTTATATGTACAAAGACATTACTTTTATCAAAACTGTTAATACGCGGTGTCTTATGGATTTTAACTCAGTTGTGTAATAGTTTCCTTCTTTACTTTATTGTTAAGCGTAGTTCATCTTAACCCTAGAAGGCATGAAGGAAAAAAAGTTACACGAAGGCATAAGGGGGGGTCAATCGGACCCCCCCCCATCTATTTTCAAAAGTATTCAATCAATTGACATGAAACTTGGTATGTATAATTAGTGTCCAATATAATTCCAATTAAGCATAGTCACGTGACACCTAATTGGTTTCCATGGCAACCGTAGCATAACAAAAAATTCAAAATGACCGCCATCAGTCCAAGTTCCGGATTTTTTTCTCTTTTAATTTAACTAATTTTTTTCTAAAACAACCAAAATAATTAC
>JANVCJ010085987.1:0-10798 GCA_026413505.1 Epizoanthus ramosus
GTACAAAATAGTGTCTAAACACTAGACAGATAGTACTCCTTACACTGCTGTCTCACTCTTCTACAATTCTGTACAACTGACTGTACAAAATAGTGTCTAAACATTAGACAGATAGTACTCCTTACACTGCTGTCTCACTCTTCTACAATTCTGTACAATAGACTGTCTCACTCTTCTACAATTCTGTACAACTGACTGTACAAAATAGTGTCCAAACAATATTTTTCAAAAATTTCCTGAGAACATACCCCAATACAACCTTTCCGCAATACTTTCCTAGTATATTGGTCTTGCACCTTCAAAGCTCACTATTCACCATCAAATATCCCAATTGTTTGGTACCCCTCTACTTTATCTTCAGTACCTGAATCCTCTGATATTGCATGAGGAAACAGTACAATTACAAGTAATATACTGGATGGTATAAAACATCTGCTCACATATCTAGCTGAAAACAACTACATGTACCTCTAAAATTAATACAGTGAATCATAACATGCTTATAAATCTACCATCTAGATTTCTTGGTTATATGCAAGACTTTAACAAAATCTTCAATGAACCATCGCGGGATTGCAGAATATACATGTAGGTGCAGGAAATCTTGTAGTACATGTATATTCCCAGTGTATATTGTTATACACAGTGTAAAGTCACATCAATATTCTTAAATATACAAACTATACACCAGTACTGTATATACATGTACCTGTCCAGTATATTCCCATTGTGTATTGTGTCTATTAAGTGTGTATTGGATATTTTGAAAGAAACTGTGTATATTGTGTCTAAGTGGACACAATATATATTTCCACTGTATATTATGTCTAATTAGTAATAATTGCCAACGAGACAGTCTCGCCCAGAGGTGAGACTGCTGAGGCAGAGATAATAAAAGCGAATATGGGAGAAAAATCTCAATTTCTGTGTGACTGTCTTTTGTTTCCATATTTGGGTGTAAGTAATACCCCATATTTGGTGTGGAGCTTTAAAATATTTCTTCATTGAAAGGGCTTTTAGTCACCTTATTTCTCTTTGTAAATTCAATTGTAAGCAGCAGGTGATCAAGGAATAAGGTAAATATCCACATATTTACCACATATTTATCCAGCATGTTCTCTGCTCCTCGATTTAGAACCAGCATGTTCGCTTCTCGAGAACCTGAGCGTGTTCGCTCCACAATTCAGAACCAGCGTGTTTGCTTCTCAATTCAGAACCAGTGTGTTCGCAACTCAATTCTGAATAAGTGTGTTCCTTCATCAATCGACACATTCTTAAAGACTTAAGATCAAAGAAAGGAACAGAATACTGTACACATCTTATAGCACAAAAATTGTCATTGAACGCCAGCGTTGCGTAATCAAAAATTACTCAATATTCCTTGATCACTGCGTTCAGTACATTTATTATCGGGTTAATCGCCGTACAAGCCAACAAATAAGTGCAGGGTTCCTTTGTTTAGCAGAGATTCCTTTTCAGGGTTTCAGAAATTCCAGAAACACAAATGATTTTTCACCTTGTTGGCACTTGCCGAAAGGCACAACTATTTGATAAAAGATACATCATCATTTAAGGGATACCATTTGGTCGTTATAACAATGCGGAAATCTTACTGTGCTAACCAGATCGAAGAACAAGTTCGATAATTGTTCATGGTCGAGCATTTTCTAAACCAAAAATAATTTTGGAGTTCAATAAAGTTAATTATCCTCATGGCTATATAATATATAACAGAGTTGTATTGTTTGCAACCTTACAAAGTTGTCATCTTAGTAAAGTGTATGTTGCAAGTCAGTAGCACGTTTTTTAAAACTATAAATGCATAAACTTGACTTTGATAGCTCTGCTTAATTTCTCTTGATGATTCTTTGTCCCTATAGGAGAACCGTGCTCGCATGCATTTCATGAAATTGCAATTTCTTACCTTCTCATTTTTGTTCTTTATTGCGAGATCCAAAACATTATCTCTAGCATTACCAGGTTTGTTCTGTGTTTCTTCTCCTTGATTTCTCATGTTCATGACCAATTTTACCTCCTCCATCCGCTGACACCCATCGAGAAGATCAACGGAAAAGTTGTCCAGATCCTCGGAGAGTGCCATGTATTCGTCTTTGAATTCATAATCGACAGTCGCCATGTCTCGCAGCTTCATGCTCAACACAAATGCTGTGTAGATTGGATCTTCAACACTTTCTGGCTGAACAATATACCGCGCAGAGATATACACTGGAGCTGACAAAGCTTTGTAGCTCTCTAAGCGGATGAGTGCGCGAGACATGCTTGTCTCTACTGATTCACAGGTATCACAGGAACAGTTAATATCGTGTTCTAACACCTGTTCACCGTGAGATATCAACAGCTTCACCATTTCATGGTTACCAAGTTTGGACGCCAACATAAGAGGAGTGATATAACCTTCTGACGTGGACGTGTTCTCGTTGTAAGGCTTGTCTTTCTTATGAGGATAATATTGAAGAAGTATCTTTAAGCTTTCAATATTTTCCTGGCTTACGAAGTACAAAAGGGCCGTTTCTGTGTTCGCACCATTTTCAATTAACAGCTGAACCATTCGCTCATTGACATGTTGCTTCTCTGATGCCAATATCAAGGGTGTTCTGCCAAAGGTGTCGGTGCAGTCTATATTTGTCAATGGCCGTTTGGATGCAAGGATGTCCTTGACTTTTTCAAGTTGGTCATCTGCAGCGGATATAAGGAGTTCTTTTTCTTCCATTGCTCTTGAAGATGGTGATTCTTCAGTTGCGCTGTTATCGCTAAGAGGTGGATCTTCTTTCAGTTCTAAACCTTGCAGAAAATGTTCATCCATGACGTCTCTAAAGTTTTGCCTTCGTAGCTTCCTGTGAACATTTTAGAAAATTTTTAATAGTTTTAATACCTGGGATCTAACAATTTTGCTATGATCCTGTAGTGGATCGACACCAGGTCGATTATAAATACAATACAAAATATCCAAGACATCTGAAAGGCGCTTCACAAAGGAGGCGGCGTTAAGCAATTTAAGGTATATATTGTCTTGACTAAAATTACCCACAATTAGACAGCAAATAATCTTCTCGAAAGTGGCGGAAGCTAAAAATTGTTATGATTTCGGAGTTAAGATGAACAATTCTTGTGCTTCGAATAATTGTTTTGAAAGTCTTACTCTTCATATACAAAAGAGTACCAGTATACAATGAAGAGTATATACTCTTCATATACAAGAGAATAGCAGTATATAAGGAACTTAACATTCTTCCAGATAATTTCCGTCCTATATGATGTGAGGAATGTTGGTTTCCGCCTCTTGAAAGAGCACAAAGGCAAAAACTGAAAGAGAACGGCATATCACACTGCTTCAATTATGACCACTATCTACGCAGACTAACAAGATTCCTTTAATCGTGGAAGATTGTTGACAAAATGTTTCCATTGAGCTCTAAAATATCATTTATAGGCACAACGTTTTCTTTATTATGGAATTCAAGAGACTACAATTTCAAATAGCTAAGGCGCGTCATTTGTTTTTATTCTGCAACCATTTGTGAAAAATATAGTTTAGAAATTCCTATTCATTTCATTTCACTAAAACTTGCCTCATCTGTTCTTAAGGTTCTTAGTCGTAATAAGTTTAAAACCCGCTAGAGGCACTGATTGTCAGAGTTTATAATCCTGTTAGGAATAGACACATACCCACAAGTTGTACAAGAGATCAAATTTGTCGGAAACGTGCACCATACGTTATATGCGCACCACATAAGCTTCAAAGTAGTAATAATAACTTCTGTGCAATAATATCGCTTATTAGTCCTGCATTGTGGAAACGTTGTCGATGTATAGAAATCATAAACTAGTAAGCTTTTCCTTACCTTTCATCTCAGCTTTCAATCAGTCAGCGTAATGATAAATAATGTGAAATGGAATATTGATATATTCTTTGCAATATGCTAAAATGAGAATGACTTTAATAATTGCCAGGCAAATTGTTGCCTTGTTAAGTATTTTAATATTATAATGAAAGACGTTTTGTTTTGTGTATTTTCATCTAGCTCTACAAAGTGCTCCGTAACATTGATTGTGTATCATAAACTTCAAATCGAATGACTATATATATAGATGTATTCAAAACTTTGAAGCACAAACACAAGATGTAGCACACGCTTGCTCTCTTAAAATAACTAAAAACTTTGGCCAAGGATCACTGTTCTTCATTTTTTGGCAATTGATTGCTCACAGCAATCATGATCTTTCTATGTATTGTAATGTTGGCTTTTTGTGGTTCTGAACCTGAGCCAAAGCTTGTTGTCTTAGTTTGTTCGCAACTTTTAGCCAACTTTTTGCCTCACTGTTCGTATATTAAAGGTTGTTCTTATAAAAATTAAATACTTCAACTGTTTTAGAAATTTGATACTGCAGTTCTCGTAACACGAAGGAGTTTTTCTTGGAAAGTAAAATTACTAACTGCAAAATGTATGCTGTAGTCATGGGCGGATGTTACGCATATAATGGAACGTCAGAGAGCTTGTAAGGCTTAATGGGCGAAATGTAACGTTTGTAAACTTGTGAACTGGCTTTGCGTTGATCGGTCAGCGTAATTGTGCGCAACATCACAGGGGTTTGGAGGATTTGGGATATGATGGCGTTCTCCCGATATTTGCTTCAATTAGTATTCAGGAAACGTGACATGGAAGTGTGCCAGAACAATAAGCTCGACGTCTTCTTCTGAACTGATAAATAAAATGGAAAGTTGATAACTTGGTTTAGAAACCAAACGTATTTCTGTAATTTGATTAATATATTGCTTTGGCGGCTGTCGTGTCTCCACGTTAAATAGTATCTTTTTTAGTCTGTAGAACGTTAGTACATCTCCATTTCGAGTGCAGTGCCAACTTATGACAAAATGTAAATGTGCCGAGAGAACGTTGAACAGAAAGAAGCTATCGAGATATTATATTATAAAAATTATATGTCGGGGCGCACTCAAGCAGACCAACACATGTTGTGGACTGGTGACAGAGATGTTCACTACACAGACGTTGGGAGACAACTGGATGTGTCATTGGACTGACCTGGCCCTTTTATACCGGAATGTCTTGTTCAAAAATGTTTAGAAATTTCTTGCTCATATGACAAGTGTGTGTAACCATAGCAACAGTGTAATGTCACCTGTAAATTTTCATATTGATTATATTGACATATTTTGTCACCCATGGGTGTCACTGTAGCTTCATAACAGCGACATTAGACATGAATACATTTTTAGAAAAGACGCGAATAGAATGAGATCGTTTTTACAGTAACAGGTCAAGGTTAGAGCCATCTATATTTTGTATATATGTTTTTTGGTCAAGCAATTAGAGTGTACCATATCCGATTTTAAAAATTATCTCCTAAGTTTAGACTCTGGCTGTAAAAACGCCTGAGAGATCGTTAACGCTTGACTGGGTTTCATTACAGTTGTAACGGAGCTAATGCCTAGATCGCCAGGGGTAAAAAGATTTATTCAAGTTATGACACTGTTAAAGCCTGGTTTTCACGAACGACGCCAGGAACGGAAGCACAAGCGGAAGAGCTTTTATGTCAGTTATCTCATCGTGAAAACAGGATTGACACAAGCACGGCAACGACGGAAGAGCAAACACAAGAATCAAGCAATTTTCCTTGTGCTTGCGCTTCCGTCAAATATGTTTCTCGTGAAAACAGCACGCAACGCAGACGCAAGGATTGTTTGACAGTTGTTTGCTTTTACGCTTTGCGTCTGCGTTGTATTCTGTTATCACGGCGACATAAGCGACGGAAGCAGTAACGGAGACCGAAGAAAAGGAAACTTTCCGTTCCTCCCGTCTCCACTTCGGTTGATCTTCCGTCATCTTCCACTCCTGTCAAGCTGTTTCACGGTGACATAAGATTTCTTATGTTCCGCTTGCGCTTCCGTTTCTTACGTCGCAGGTGAAAACCAGGCTTTAACAAAGAGTGGCATAGACGCGTTAAGCAAGATTGTAATTTAATTCAAAGCTTTAGCTAAGATTTTGCGATGAAGAACGACAACATGTAATTCAGACAACTGGCTTAAGGATTAATATATGAATCAAAGTTAATTTTTGTAGCCTTGGTAAAATAACGAAGCTAATAAAAAAAACTATCAATCCCTACAATCCCTATACAAACGGGCGAGGAGACGAGAATCGCGAAGCAGTGGTTTTAATTATCTTATATCCAACAAATATGACTGGAATAATTGTCTTATAAAATGCAAAGGCAAAATGTATTTATTTTCTATTTAATTTTGTGCAAACCAAGCAGAATTTTAAACCCAACTCTGAATTAGATTAGTGAAAATGGATTGGAGGAGCGATACAGTAAAATCATCATTGCTTCAGTATTAACGGGAAAGAACATTGGTGTAAAATCTCTAAATAAAACTATTCCTTACCTCTTAACCTTCAAGCAACCAAGCTCCAAAACAACCAGCATAATATAAACATAGGAAAAGAAATTACATATGTAGATGTTCTTTGCTATGCTAATATTAGAATAATTAGTTAACAATACTACCTAGCAACGTGGTCGCCTTGTGAAGCATTTTCTGTAATATTAAACCTTCCTTTCTTGTCGTTATCTTGTGAGTCCGCCAAGTATCTAGTCGGATGGTTTTAGCAATGTCGATGAAAAAGTTGAATTTAATGGTTTACATATTCCAAAGTAATATTTGAAGAATTATTATAGCGTGACCAAGGAACGAATTCTGGATTCTGAGCCGGGGTGTTTGGGAGAAATTCTGAGGCCTGCTCAGGTTCCTCATTGGGGTCGTCCATTTTCTTCATCATTTTCACGAGCGTACATGTACAAAACGTAATCTTTTCCAAACCTCCTCCCTCCCCCAAAAGCATGCGCAATAAAATGATGATTTTCTTGTATCTTTTATCGTCATTTTTAAAATTTGAAAAAGTGTACATCCGCCTTGGACCCCCACCCCCAGCGTACATTTTGTACGCTCGCGAAAATGATGAAAAAATGGGTGACCCCTTAAAGTTGCAGAAAGGTAAGTAATACCTGTTTTATTTAAAACACATACACCTTTGCAATAAAAAAAATTGAAAAACCGGTATATTTACAAGGAATGAATAAAATTGAGTTTATTATAAAATATATTGCAGATAATATGCTGAAAAATGCGACAGTTTACTGGCGAGTTTGCTTAAATTGTCTTAAGTCGCCTTGAAGAATTTTCACACATAATGTTATATTTTGCTAACCAGAAAATACTGATATTTTATTACTCGAATTCAATCAATTTTCAGGAAGGATGGTTTCATGAGCACCCAATATAACTTCTCTGAATCTGCCAATTTGAATGGGAAATAACTCAATTAATAAAAATGTATCATTTTGTTCCAGAAATATAATATAATTCAAGGTTTCTTCAGTGTCGCACAAAGTACTTCTTGATTCATTGATTTTGTTGGATGATATAGCTAAAAGAAGCACCTTAAAAGAGACTTGTGCAGGTGCATGTTTCAAGTGTTTGATCAATACAAAATAAAATAATAAATAGGTCAGAGTAAGATCTTGATCTTATCTCTACGATGTAGGCGAAAATTACACTGCACGCCAGCTTTCTAATTAAGAATATATACATATGTTAAAAACACGTGATTTGGTACGACAAAAGGACTTTATACAAATGTATAAGAATGCAATACAAAGTTCAAGTTCAAATTATATTTTCAAAATATAAGTTCAAGTTCAAAATAGACGTTCTTGTATAAGAAAAGGGTGTAATTGTATTGTGCTGTTCCAGAAAATATCCACGAAAGGAATCTTTTTAGGACCCCCAGGAAGTTTCTTTTCGCGGTACTTGGGCAGACACTCCCCCCCCTCCCCCTCCTCCCCCAGGAATTTCTACTATGCTATTGCCGACTCCTACTCCCTGGAAATTTCTGATATTTGTTTTTCCTTTTTTATTTTTATTTTTTTATTTTTCAAAAAGAGATTAGGAAAGTGTAGTTTAACCTCACGTTTGGGAGTATAATTTTTACCAATCTTTAACTTAAGAGCAATTTCTCCTCACGAATTTCTATGTTAGACATCGCCCAAAAAGAACAAATCACATTTGTTTCTGTGCTGTTTGGTTCAGATCCCCCTGGAAAGTTTGGGATTTTGACACCTCGCCAACGTAACATCCAGCCAGGAATTTCCTAGCCCTGAGCACGAAATTTCAGATTCCAGCCGTGGTGGGGATGTGGAGTTTTTCTGGAACTACACTGTACACATAGGCTGGCTCCGTGGATTTCTTGTATTCATATTGCAAATTTTATCCCGCCTTCCTGGACTAAGTAGATTACGTCATTCATTCTGGCGAGAAGACAAACGTGGCGCCCCTCGCCCCTCCCCCCAGGGAAGGAGGAGGGGTAAATGTTTTGACCAACTTCATATAGCTTTTGTTAGAGCATCTCGCACTTCACGCAAAGGAATTTGAAGACAGGCGACTTCAACATGGCGCGACATTTGTACATAGGAACGGAGTTTGCGTTTCTCGCAATATCTCGGCAACATAACCTTATACGGTTCTCAAGAGCTAGAAATGGTAAGAACACATTTCAACTGTTAGTAATATTATGGTATGTACGTAAATTGGGGTTTGGTTAAACAGTTACGAAATCTGGACGCTGAAGGTTAGGATAATTTATTATAGCGCTGTGTCATTAAGATTAAATGCTGGTATCCGCTCGAAAGAATATTTATTGTTTAATTTGAAGTTTTGTTTAGTTTTCTTTGACGATTTTGAAGTTCTCAACCAGTTTTAGTTGTATCTTGGCTAATACTTGTTTGAAGACAGATCAGAACAGTTGCTGCAGTGATCAGCAATTAACGTTTGTTTATCTAATTGGATTCAAATATCTCGACTAATTTGGTAACTGGACCAAAAAATGACAAAACGTTGATTTATCAGTTCCTATTTCAATGAAGGTATGGTCCTTAAAATCTTGAAAAATGTGAATTAGAAACTGCGAAATCTAAAAACAGTCTCGGATCTTGACGCGTTGTTTTTAAGGCGTCATGACATGTATATTAAACTATATTCTAATGATGTCGATTGTTCGTTGACCGTTTGACGTACCGTGATCTGTAAGAAAATATTTTTATGTGAAGGAATATTAATTGTGCATGGGTTTATTTTGCATTCAATGTCACACCTTTTGGAATTTGATATAAATCTGACTTTCACAGATGCCGGCATCTTCTTCAAACAATCCCTTCAGAAAGTAGATTCGAATATGCCGCCGGATCCCGGCACAGTATAAACAATCGCGTATGGGAAACTGCTACGTAATGAAAATACACCGAATGCATTTTTTGAAGCTTAATAATATACAACTATTACTTGCTTCGGGTTGTAAAATGAGTATAGACTGTACATGTCGAATACTGGCTCAAATTAAATTCCGTTTGCACCATAACAAAGCTAGTGACACCTACAGTGAGCTGTTCTTATCGATTGCTCCACACTACAAGATTTGGCCTTAATTTTTTTAGGGGGGGGGGTGGTGCAGACTCGGAAGTAAACTTTTTAGTTGGGGTATTTAGCATGTTTTAAGGTTTTTCCACCATACGCTTGGCAGGTCTTGTTTCTTCAACATGAAGGTGCAGTGGCTAGTGACTTGTATCAAATTGATGACGTTTCTAAAATTCCATTTAAAGTCATCAGCAAGTTCCTGGAAGCAGCTTTACTACAAGTTACGTTAAATTTGTGACATTGTGCTACTTGGCTTATCATACAGTTCAATGAATTAAAAAGGATTTTTGTTTGCCGTTTTTGAAAGCCTTCTCAGAGTGATTCGTCCGCGCACAAGACATGTCCACACACCATCCTACATGTCATCGTCGATACAATCTGCTGATATCACACCAACTACGTTCACAACATTTTTATTGGAATAAAACGCTTTAAACATATTTTGAAACCCTTAGTACAAGGTATATACAATGGCATTTAATTTCCTCAAATAGGCTGTGGTTTGTCAGATCCATTCCCAGATCCTTTCACTCTTTGGTGCTCACGAGGAGTCTGGGAACAAGGTCCATGTCAGGTGGATCAAGCGGTTTGAAATGACATTCTTGTACCCAGAGCCCGCGTTCATTAACGCCTCTGAAAGGAACGTTCCCACCAGATACGTTAAATTAAGAATATGGGCCTGGGTATGAGAATGATCAAAATCACAGACCACATTCCAAGGGTTGCGTGGTCTCCCCATCTTTTTTGCTATCACTTCCTTCCATTCTCTATCATTTCCTATAATTTTCCATCCATCTCTATCCCGTTGTCACGATTGGGATTTGTAGATCAGTGATATCAAAATCGTAAAGATAACTTAGAAGCTAATGTTTATTTCGAATAGTTCATATATCAACATGTCAAATGGCAGTAGAGTTACAACTGCAAAACGTTAAAATAGGAATTATGTAACAAACTGTACTAATGAAACAATTAATTCGATAAATTAAAACCCATAAAAACTTTTTCCTGAACTACAGTAATCTCCTACGCAAGGCCCGTTTTTAGTCCAGCGTCACCCAGAAAAAATAATAAAGGTGGGGACTGGGTACAAGAACGGTTCCAGCTGCAGACCGAAAGGAACGTGGGCTCCGGTTATGAGAATGCAAACTACATTCTCGTTCCCAGAGCCCTGCTCGCAATTCTAACAGCGGTATTTGTAGGCGATCAAAGGCTCTGGTTTACTCCACAACGATCTCTTCAAGATCTTGAAGAAATACGTCATACCGTTCTATTACCAGGACCTCT